>JAVQJS010013117.1:0-15304 GCA_036024795.1 Galaxias rostratus | reverse complement strand
TTTTATCTTTTAATCTGCCTGGGTGTTTACCATGAGAGTGCACTGAGGCCTTATCTGCAGTGCATAATGGAGAGCCCAGTGTGAGTTAGACTTGAGGGATATAGCAGACATTCCTAAGGGCTTGTACAGCACAGTAGGTGCTTAACAGAAGTGGCTGGCTTTAATCAGATGGCTTTTGGAGCAGTGGAAAGAATAGGACATAGGGGGTCAAAGGGAAAAAAATACAGAAGAGGAAGGAAGGGGTAAAAAAATATCTTCCTCCCTCCCACATTGGCACATTCCAAATGACTTTAAATTACTTTGTACAATTACATTTTGTGTGCGTGTGTTGGTGTGTGGCTCCTGTCCTGTCCAGGCACAGGGAGGGAGAGATAGGAGAGACGGTTGAAGCCCCAGGCAAGGGTGTCAGTTGGCTGAAGTTGCCCAGCATGTGAGTGTCTGGGCGAGAGGGGCCTTTGATGTCCCACAACCCTGCAGGTGTGTGTCCGTGTGGCTCTCCCTCCCCTTCCTCCAGACCCTCAACAACAAGGGCATCTTAAACATGCCCACATTTAGGGGAGATTGGCCTTCTCCCCCTGGGGCAGACAAGAGCAAACAGATGTCTAACAACTAGCCTCCTACGAATGGAAAAAAAGTCACCGCTATACAGTCCACTGATGTCTCTTTTTCATTCTATCTCTGATGTCTGACAAAAGTGCAGCAGCGTGTGGTAACCTGTAGAGCCTTCCACAAAATCCCAACACAAACACACACATGCACGCATGCACACAGCCAGAGAGAGCGAGAGAGAGAGAGAGAGAAAGAAAAAAACATTGGTTGCCATATCCCCAGTCAAAAAACACTGTGTTGATCCTGCAATGGAAACAGCCTTGAAGTATATGGGAATATCTCCTTCCAAAAACAACATCCAGTTTTATTGCACCCCTTTCAGGGGAGCCAGATGATATCTGAACAATGGCCAACGATCCCAGATCAGAGGTTTCAAGGCGACAGGGGGTGAGATCCAACAGTCGTTGGCTTGTCTGATCCAACAAGCTGGCACAGTGGGCTGTTACCTAGCTAACCCAGGCCAGCCCAAGCCACCAGAGACGCAGTGTCTCAGTCTACCCTCAATAGCCTCTCAGCTCCATCTTTAATCGTTGGCCTTTTGCTAATAAATATCTGGTGGAGGCAGTGCTGTTTACAAGTCAGTCTGCCGCTCTGAACAGGCACCGCCATTGGTATTTCCTGTGCTGGTTACCAAATGCAAAGTTTATGAGATATTTACTCCATGCACCAGTTCAAGAAAAGAGGTAGTGACAGGAAACTGAACCTCATATCTTAATTTAAAATGCACATTCAAAATGTTACAACATGCAGAGTAAAATTTTAAAAATGTAAGCCTTACAAAAGAATGCATTTTTTGACTAGTATACTGTAATTACCGATGACTTGTTGATGTTTAAGTCGCCGGGGCGAGATGAGTTAGTTGTTGTGGTCTGATGACTCAAGGCGTTGAGTTGCACATGCAAAAGCAACCCTTCCTTGACTACGGAGAACACACTCAGATCTTGTCTGTGCCCTCCATGGGGAGCAGAGGCAGAAACAGCAGAGGGGGAGGTGCACTTTCTGTCTCAAGTCCATTTTGTCAAGGAATAACCATTTAAAGGGATTCCCTAGTGAGAGGGGACCACCATGTAGAAGTGCTTTCAAAAGACCCCTCGACTTTACCGCTGTCAGGGTCACTCAGTCAACAAACACACACACGTTCTCTATTCAATAGTTTTCTCAACGTCTCTGAAATTGTTCATAAACCTTTTTTTAAGGCAGGAACAACTTTGATACAATGTAAGGACACAAGGCTGCAGGAACAATTTTGATATGATGCATGAACACATTGGCTACAGCAATCAGTATTTACAGTATGGTGTATTCACGTTACAACTTGTGCGAGTGACAAGATGCAAAAAGGGCAGTAAATGCAAGAGGCGGCCGTTCATCAGTTCGAGCACAGAGCCCTGGCCCTGAGGACCAAAGAACCCAGTATGGAAGTGTCCAAAATCAAGACACAACACAGGAAGTGGAGCTCAGGCACTTTCCGTTTTTATACTCCTTAATTACATTTTCAGTAAAACAAGTAACATGATGTTGTCTTTCTGCCTTGGTCATTTTACAATATCCCCTGCCTCCCTAGAGAAACAAACTGGAGGCCAAGCATCAAAGTTCCCTCGACAACCCTGAGTGTTTGCACCTTTTCTTATAATTAATAACCTTGATTTTTATTTACGTTTTTCTTAATTCTATTTTTTTTTGGGACATCTTCTATTGAAAGCAGTGGGAAAACAATCCTCCACCCCTGCAAATATCCGCCCATAAATGGACATTTTAATGACTGGGTTACAAACTATGTGTCACCCTACAGATGTAATTAAAATGATGATTATTGCATTGCTCCATAAGTTTGACCTGCACCCAAAGAATGCCTGAATGAAAAAATAAAATAGAAACAAAGTTGCCAATTTAGTTTCTTACTTTTAAAACTAAATCTCAATTCTTAATTATCATAATATTTCAAATAAATGTAACCTGTAATGTATTTCATGGTACATCTCAATAAGTATTCTGATCGTACACAACTCTACCAGTAAGAGCACAACAAGAGCATGAACAGATCGCCATTAAAGCAGTTCAGTTGGAAATAATAATTATTGGTTTTACAGATCCGATTATAGAGAAGTGTTTTAAATGGGGCAGGGTGAAACGAAAAGTATGTTTGATTTGACACTTTTTACAATGTGCTTTGATCTTGAGGTACGGGTTTGGCTTTGAGAAACATGACAAGACAAGATCCAAAAACCTCAGGGACTACGGAGGTAGATCCCAAGGTGAATGTCAATTTGTCAAGTGTGGAACTTTGCTCCTTAAGGTGGAAGCTTAAGCCATTTAATTTAATATTAGAATTTGGATTCATTGTAATTCCTGATTTAATGTTGTTCTGTTTTGTTGTTGTATTTACGTTTTTCGTCTACTTAAATACTTCTTTTAAACTGACACTCACTGAATAATACACAAACAACAGCGTAATAATATAAGTGGTTTGCAGCATTTTAGGCTTTCAATCTTCAAATATCTTTCGTTTGAATTATAGATTTACATGGTAGCAAATTCACATATTATTCACACCAAAATTTCACTCAAGAACAATTCAAGTATAGGTATTGGCTATAAAATACATTGGCATGGAAATAAATAATGCAACTTACTTTTGAAAAGGCCAAAAGCGTACAGACCCAGAGCGCAACCATATCTGCACTTCTTTCACCTCCAGTGAGGCTTCAAATTATATGGACCGGTCGTTGAGCAGTTCAATGGCAAAAAATCCTTCAATGAAGCAATGTTGCAAACTTTACAAACCAGCAAAGTATTATTTCGAGGAGGCCACAGTGAGATGAACAATTTCGTTTAAAAATAAAACAATCGGGAGTCAACAATGTCATGAGGTCTTTTTGCAAAATCCAAACGCGTTTTCGCTTTAATAGAAAAAATCAGGGTTGGAAAAAATTAGATTGAATTTTTTTTCTTCCGATTTTTAAAATAATAAGTCACCCCGGGCATTCATTTATTTCCCCTATGGAACTTTATAAATGAGTGCGCTACTTTTTGGCCTTAGAGAAGTGGCCTCTCTTAAGCTTTTCTGGCAGATCAACACCGATGAGCAAAGGAGTTGGTCCCAAGATTTTCAAGCTGTTGACGCGTCTCCTTTTCCCACCTCCGGAGCTTCAGAACTAGTTCTGTCATTGGCTGCCTCAAAACTGAATAATAAAGGAGCTCCGAAGTAATTTCCAGACAGACATGTAACGCGATACATGCTGCCTTTCAAGTCACCAACAGACAATAATTTTTTTCGGTGTATATAAATTAAAAATAAAGTAAACGAATTGATAGTTGATTCCGTGAGCTTTATACCACATACTATTGTTAGTTTTTTTCTTCTATCAGGCCTAATGAGTTACACTTTACTTAGCCTAAATATGAATATTTTAAAAAGCGGAAAATACTTTGTGTTTAAATGGCTGGATAAAGGTGTTTATAAATGTTTGATCTGAGAAATTCATAGAATTATAAAACAAACACTGTATAACCTACCCATGTTGTAAATTCTAGATAATGCACTGCATGGGGTCTGGTGACTTCAGAGGAAAACAAATGGAGGGCTCTCTCAGACACAATAGCAGTGGCACATCAAAGGTCTTTGTGGAGAGACAGGACATATACAGGAAAGGAAAAATAGGAATGGTCTGTCTCCAATAACCTCCACTACCAACCCTGACAGTCAAACCTTTCAGCCTTTTCCAGGTCTATAAGAAGTTATTTGGTTCCCACTGCCGCACTGACAGTGAATCAAATAAATATTAGCACATAAATAGTGGGAAATCCTTAATTTGTACAATGCAAAAGATTTCTCTGTGTGTTATCCTCCTGACAACTATGCAAGGCCACCTTAAACCCTTTCTCCCTGGATTTTTGTCCCGTATGTGCTCCGAGGGCTTATAAAGGTGACACCTAGCAGTGCAGTGTAAGGTCATAAACAGAATAATCTATTCAGCCCCACAGTCAAGATGAAGCGGTCTAAAAAAGGGGAGGACTGGGGTCAACGAGGACGCCCGTTGGAGGGTTGTTGTGGTTCTTGGCAGGAACAACTTAAAAAACACAAGATAGCAGGAGCTCACCATAGTTGCTCCCGCCCCTCCGGAGACAGAGGAGTACAGGGAGAGACATACCTACAACAACCTACAGTAAGGTGTCGACCCCTCCTCCACCTGTCAACAAGGCCACATCAGAGGCAACGTCGCTGCTCTTTCCCTCCTCTTTTTTGTGCTCGTATTGATAGGTGGGCTACAGGACTGTTTTATCGCCAGCCCCCACCTCTTCCTCTATAACACACTCAATTGTCCCCCTGGAGGTGTTTATGGGTAGGCTGGCAGGATGTTCAGCCCACCAGGAGATCAAAGGGCTCCTCTTTAGTGAGTCTATGGCATCACAGTGACCTTTTCAACCCTTCATCGGGACACCATACATATACACCAGACAATAGAATGGAACCTCGCAACAGTTTCCCTATTATGGTGCTTTATCAAGAGAGCACGCTCGGTTCTCCCGTGTTTCCAGGATGTGGTCTGTGGTTTTTGGAATAAGATCCCACTGAGTTTGACTTAGTCATGTTAGTCGTTTTCCACACATTTACCACAACCTCTGAATCATCATTGTTACATTACAATCTTTCCCCTTTCTAGCTAACTACCAATGCCCTATTCTTTGATTCACCCTGTAGGTCCTGCAAAAAACAATAGAAAAGTCCTTTTTTTTTAAGTGTGTATTCAACATCTGGACAGAAACCAAGCAACCACATAATAATTCTAAAAGTTGACATAAGTAAAATAAGTTTATAAACAGATCAAGGCAGCGCTGACCACAGTTAAGGTTACAGTTGGATTGCGAAGAGCAGAAAACCCGGACACTTTACATTTGCTTTTTAGCAGGTATATACAGTATTTATAGAGCAGGAGTTTCCCATGTGGTCAAGGACTGAGAATGGCAAACAGTCATCAGCAGAAAACTAAACTAACAAACTGTACTTTCTGCAAAGTAAAAATCAACGTATAACCAAGGCTTGAACAGTTTTCCATCATCAAACACTTATTAAGCAATGTGCCAACCTTCCAGCTGGGAACCTCCATGTATATGATCAAACGCAGCAAACAAGCATCGACAATTATATGAACCTTCCCACACATACGTTTTCAAAAAGATCCAAAGTTTTAGAAAATGTGTGTAAGATAACAAGAAGAAAAAAATGATGTGGTCTGGACCCAACAGTTGGTACAGAACAGCTGACTATAAATGTTCAAATATTTTCACTCTATTTTCTGTCTTTCCTCACAGATCATGCTAAACATGGGTCATAGACATGTTAGCTGCTATGCACGGTTTTGTTAGTATTGCATTTTCCCCAAATATTTCCCTTTGTTTCTCTCCCATCACAACGGTACATAACAATAGGCTGGCTGGTCAATCAGAGTGGAGGACCAGGCAGGAAGCACATTCTTCTGCTCGCTCAGTCTCTCCACTCATATGTTTCCCAGACACCATCTCCTCAACAGATTGCTGTGCTTTAGAAGTCATGTGTTAACAGCCGGAACGACGAACAATAGCCTGTTTGCCCCGTACAGTATAAAACATCAAAATAAGGTTTGGTAGCAAGGCTGGGCCTTATCAGAAATCAGCTGAAACACAATTGCAGCAGCAAATCGGAACAACAGTGATGTTAAAGGGACAGAGTTAGAGTAATCTGGTGGGTTAGCGCGGGATTGTCTGTAGGACGTACAAGGAGAACAACTTTACAAAGAACACAGTGAAGCCATGTATATTTTTCAGTAGCTAGTGGTGACCTCAAAACAGTACATATAATAATGGGTTATAGAGCAATGATCTGAACTCCTGTTTAAGGCACAAAGGGATTACATTTCTCCTTCTGAAATGTATTGCATTAACCTCACTATCAGGTGATAAGAGGTGAACAAGTACTATATTTTACATATTGACTTGACTGTTCAGGTCGGTTACAGCATTAGGCTTTCAACATAGAGGCACGCAGAAAGGTACACTCTGTTCTGGCTAGATGTTCCCCTGAGAACTGACTTCACATCAGCTTTATCTTCTATAAAACCCTGATCTTACCCATTAGGAACCATGGGGGAATGAGGGACCATATTTACCCTGCTTTTATCGTCTAAACTACTACGACAACAAAAGATAATCCTCTAGTGGTGTACACCGGTATTACACCAGGCACATCTCTATAGCAACATCGTTTCTTCAAGTTTCAGTAAGTTCTTAGAAAGTGCAGTTGCCCAAAAAAGTGTCTTTGGAACAATTGACACAAGGCAGAGGGGTAAGGTGGGCATTTGGCTGACAACAAAGGAGTTGGGGATATGGAGCGTGAACGACACCATCAGTCAGTCCTTTGTCTGCTCGGTCGGCTCTGGGTCTGTGCCAGAGAGGAACCTTGTGATATGTGAATCACTTGGCATGCTCCAACACAGTTGTTCACTGCCCAAAACCTAAAATAAAAAAACATTAAAGCAGGACGCCTCTCTCAATCCAAAAATCTATTTCTTTGGAATGATTCGGTCTGAAATTAGAGATTTTAATTTTGTCGTATTAAAAATCCATAAAAATATCTTCTCTTGTTAAAAAAAGTGCTTGCTGTATAGTTGCTCTCCCATTGAGCTATGACGCTGAGAGTCATAGTTATGAAGGCATGGAGAAATCTGGAGACGGTCACAGAGAGTAAAGCAGTATGCCAGCGGCACACTCTGTCTTCAGGGTCCCCTCTCACTTCCCAGCATTCTCTCTGGGATTGTACTCCGTCTCTCCGGAGGAGACCTGGGTTATACGTCGAGTTGAGCCCCAAAGGCGACGCGAGAACTGTCCTGAGCGCACCTGAGACGAGAAGAACAGGTTTCCCCCTTTTACTACCAGTTAAGACTTTGAACCTGAACGTTAGAGCTTTTGAAGTGTCAGCACCATTATAATCTGAATGAATTTGCTTTTGATTATTCACACCGCTGTTCCCCCAACCCCTCTCGTCCCCCTCCCGTCCCCCCCAGGCCCCTTCGCTTCTCACCTCCTCGGGTTTCCCAGCACCCACCACAATCAGCTTCCCATCCTCCAGACCCACCAGGATGTGGCTGCTCTCCTTTGTCACCGAAACACTCCTCACAGGCACTTTCAAGGCCAGCGGCGTCACTGCAAGCTTCAAACTGTCAACATGAGGAAACGTGGTTGGCACCAAGACAAAGATTCAAACGCATGCCGCAGCCCCATTCAACTCATTTGCAGTCTGCCTCTGATAGTGACATTTCCATTTTGAAAAACAACCCTCTGCCCTAGTGGGCATGCAGGTGTGAGCAAGCAGAATGTTCCGCTTACCTGTGAAGCTCTCTGATTTGGAGGTGACCTTGTAGAGTGCCCAGGATGACAAAGTCAGGCACCAGGTAGAGAGTGGTCCCCTTCCCCTCCAGGGAAACGGAGGACAGGAGACAGCCGTTCACTGAGTATACATGAAGGGAGTACTTTCCCTTCATCCACAACAAACAGAGAAAACGAGTAAACAGTCAGGCACAGCAGAAGATGAAGAGATGTATTTGTATTGCATTTTTTTCTTTGTTTTCTTGTAGTGTTTGTTTGTGTGCTGTCTGCATGTGGTAGGTCACACACCATCCCAATTGCGCATCCCTCCAGGGCGCTCTGTGCCACAATGTGACCTTCTAGGCCCACCTGAAGCCCAGAGATTTGACCCGCCTGGCAGCTTTCTCCCGGAGGCCGCAGCGAGCGCAGGAACTGGCCTCGGCGCACACTGTGCACTATTATGGTGCCGTCCTAAAAAACACAGACTGTTAACTACGGCTGAAGTGATATACGGTCACGCTGTGTGACCTCCTTCCTGGCCAATCCGTGACGACTCACCTTTGATCCTGAGACAGCCATGTCCAGTTCGGTGCTGATGGCCACACAGGTGACCTCCTGGTCATGTCCACAGAGAACCTGCACTGGACGAGGAGCCAGGCCACTGGAGAAACCACCCTGTAGGGTAGAGACAGAGGGACACACCCGTTAAGCCTACAAGACACTCAATGCTATACTGTAACTATAGCTAGGGGAATAAAACACCCATCCATGGATCCTACAGTACCGACCTGCTGTAGAACCTGCCACACCATGCAGGACGTGTCCCTGGAGCCGGAGATGAGGTAGATGCCACAGAGATCCAGAGCCAAGCATGTGACAACATCTACAAGAGGAACCCCACAGAACGGCACAACATTGTAGGTTCACTGTCTATTTAGTCGGTATTTACAATCGGATATCACCATCTGCCAATGTGATCAACAGCATCACAAAGACCTATGCACAATATACAACAGTAAGTAAAAAAAAAACTAAAAGAAAACGTACCAATGTGCCGGCAGATCCTGCCCACCAGCTTGCCTTTGCCCAGCTGGCTGACCCTGAGGCTGGAGTCCCAGTGGCCCCCACTAAACAGCAGGCGTCCATCATTGGAGACCACCAACACCTGGGAGTCGATCTCCACGCCCGGTGAGAACGGGCCGCTCAGGAACCGCTGTGTTCTACAATAGGGGAGGGAGCAGAAAGAGTTAATGGCCATGTGAGGGCCAGATGAATGGGGCCGAGATGATAGCTTGCAATAAAAGGGAACTCAAAACAAGATTTATGCTATGTTATGACGTTGGTAAGATGTAAAAAGACTGCAGAAACCCCGAGGACTTTAAGGCCATCTTACCCTGATTAATTCAGTGTTTATTTGACTGGTGGCCGTTACAACCATCAATTATCAAACTCCATGAGGCCCACCAAAACCTTTTTCTTTTCAATTAATTAAGAGCTGCTTGATGTCAAAAAGTAAATAGCTTTTACCCAGCTTTGATCAAGCTGACGGTAAGACAGGGTAGGGACTCCACATATTTAGTGTCTAAGTGGAGCCACTCACTTAGGGTTGGCCACTGTGGGGTCCTTGGTGAAGGTGAAGTAGTTGGCAATGTTCTTGTCATATGGCAACCAGCTGTGTGTCCCAATCAGACCGTTAGCACTCACCGTCACCTACAGTAAGAGAGGGAGTTTCAGCATAGAGACACATCCGTTAATTATCCATCCCACTTAGTTTTGAGGTGTCCACCCTTTTCCTGCTCGGAAAAATAATGTCTTGAAAGGAAGAACGTGAGTGAGTGTGTCTGAATGAATGACTAGATTGGGCCCTTACCAGTACATCTGAGCCCTGGAGCATGAAAGACCGGTTCTGGGTTTTGGGCACCACCGCCTGGACCAGGGGAACACCATCACATACCACCTGAGAAATAAAGCCACACTGTCAGCAGGACTGATACCACACTGTACAGAGGCTCCCAAATACCCCTGACATTGCCAAAAGTCAAAACGTTGACAATAAACCTATATCAGTAAACACCTAATACAGATTATTCACCTGTTGTATATGATTTATGTAATATCAATCTGATATGAATATGATAGCAATATTACCTCTACAAAAGGCCGCAGTTTGTCAAGCTGTTCAAACAAGTTGGGGGGCAGAGTGTCTAAGCGGACCTGTCGCCTAGACGCGTTCTCCGCTGTCATGCGAGGGGGGTGGGGCTCCTGCATAGGAGGGCAAACCCAAAACAAACAGATAGTCAGTCCCCATCACAGCTCACAAATAATTTTAGCAACTTAAACATTCAGACAGGATGTTGTCAGGGGAATAGCTATACAAGGAATTTACGGCACAATGTTTGGACCCAAAAAGGAAACCTTTCTCAGGGCTAAAGTCTGTAAATGATGGAAGTGCTTAATCCAGGCCTTTTGCGTGGAGGCAGTTAATTAATGTGAGAGGAGTCAGACCTTGAGGAGCTGGCAGGGAGTCTGGCCAAAGTTACTGATAATGCCTTCGAGGGCCTTGCGCTCGGTCTCGTTGGCTATGGCATCGAGATCCACAGCTCCTGAGGTCAGACACAAATCCACACGTCATAGAAGGAAAAAGAAACTGCTCTTGTTTTTCTTTTTTTTGAGAATACCATGAAACAGACGTAAGACTCTGTGACTAAGACTATGATGTGCAGTAGCGAACAGCAGGGCTTTGAACAATCTCTAAGGGAGGATGTCCTTTGACGTCTGTTAAAAACATATTGCGCAGTAGGTTTTGGATTAGTCTCTATCAGTCATACCCTCATAAGTGCAGTAGTAGAAGACATTGAGAGCTTCCACTGCCTTTTCGCCTCTCTGCTTGCATCCAAAGATCAGGTCAATCCATTTATGGAGGTTACTGGAGACATGCTCACTTTCCTATAGACACGGTAAGACCACCATTCAACACGCCATACTAGTGTCAAACACACTATCAATTTGGTCCGTTTAGGAGTAAGCAGCCACATACTAACGTGATTGTGTACGTCGTTATGTAAACCCCCATGACTGAATGATTCATTTGCTGGCTTAGCAGTTGTGATGTGTTTTTTTTGGGGAGGTTTTAGAGAGATAAGTTGCCTCACCAGAGCCTGCCTGTGTTTCTTGATGAAGTCTTCTCTGGAGCTTGCCCATCGGGGCAACAGAACATCATTCACATCATCCTGGGACATCTGCAGACAGCCCAGGTCAAAGCCTGGATAAAGCACAAACACACTAGATCACATTGCGGACACAACACAGTAAAGACATGGTTCACTCATCACCATGAAGGGGAAGATCAGATAAAGTGGTCCCTTCCTGTGAGAGCTGCTTAGTCTACCAGAGGAGAGCGAAGAATGAAACAAATTCAAATAAATCAAAGATCCCCCTAACCGTTCATGTTCTCCAGGAACTCTGGAAAGTAGAAGAACTCCGGGATGAGCTCCTTGACGTCCGCTGGGCTTTCCATGCGAGCCTGCCAGGTAGCTGCCACCGAATGGAACTGTCGGTCCGCCATGTCAAATCTAAATAAACACGTGGGTATCAGTATAGGGTGTGTATATAAACATCTCTGCTGGTCTCCACATGCAATGGTCAACGGAGGGACGTCCCACTTGATTGAAGAGTCTACACTAGGGTCTCTTTTGTTTCATCACCGTAGAGGAGGGCCAGAATTCCCATTTCCCCATAGGGCGTTAAACGGTGTTGTACCTGCCGCTCTGCAGCTGGATGTGCAGCGTGGTGAAAGGCTCCATACGGATCATGTAGTGCATGACGCCGGCAGCATTGGAGTAGTGGGTGCCATAGTGGAACTTGTCTGTGGTGCCCGTGGGGTCCTCAAAGCTCTCGTATCTGGTGAAGACAAAGACTAAGTTAGACAAAAAAAAAGATCTAGTTAAAAAACGATTTGAGAAAATGTAGATGTAATGCGGGTTATGAAGACACATGGGTACAGCCCGGTGGTGGTAGTGATGATGACTGACTTCTCTCTGACGTTCTGTGCGTGACGAGAGTTGACCACCCCGATGGGTTTGGACAGGTCACGGAACACAGCCGGGTCCTCCAGGTCCAGCACTGGAGATGTGTAGTCACACAGCACCCAGGGAAACTGCACCAAAACAGGAGCACACACACACACACACACACGCTTTCTTAGGTTTATGAAACCAAAACGGACAGACTTTCATAACATGCACACTTGGAGTACTTGAGTGTTAGCATACGCCCTGCTTACCACCGGGTACTGTGACAGGTCATTGTACGTGCGCCCAGAGATGGTGTTCAATTGCATGAGATATTCAAAGTTTGAGATTTCTCTGCACACCCATTTCTAAAATTAAAAAAAAAGTAAAACATATTTTCAAACCACTGCTTCATTATTACCATATACCAATTACACTTGACCTATAATGAGTCATTCAATTTGAAATCTAGATTAATGAACACCTGCGTGAGCCCTGATGCTTTTAGGAGCTCCTGGGGAGAGCGGGAGCCAAAGTAGAAAAGGTTGGGAGGCCGTAGTCCAAGGATTCGAGAGTAAACCTTATTCCGCACCTACAAGGGTGGAGGATAAAGGTAAAACCCCCACTTTAAGGAAAGCCTGTCAGTGAAACAGAGAGCCCCCTGTGTAAAACCCCCCACCTTCTTCTTGAAGTTGATGAAGTAGTGAGCCTGGTCTATGAAGAACAGCTCCAGTGCCGAGCGTCGCAAGTTGTAGCGTCTCAGGTGGACTTCTCGCAGTTGAGACAGAGGCCTCTTGAAGTCAAACCCAATTCCTGCAGATCACACCAAGGAGAAACGCACGGTCCACATCACATCCATCGTTTATGGGGCGCGTCTGCGCTGCCAATATAAAAACGTGTGAGGATGTTTTTGAGAGTATGCGAGTGTCGTGGTCCGAGGTCTTCCCTACCCTCCTCAGTCTCCTCCTTCTCACTGCTGCCATCGTAGAAGTAGAGGTGGCGTGTGGTGACCTCGAGGCGACCAGTCACCACCGCCACAATGGTGATGAGCTCGCACTCCTCCGACAGAACCAGCTTCTCCTTCTGGCTCTCATCCTCTCCCTCCACCCTGGATAAATACAGACCCACTGTCAAACAGCAGACACCTACATCACGCAGCAATAGAGCACCTGGATACACCTTTTGTTGCTGGTGGGGATATAGGTGACTTACTGGTCATTCAAAAATGTGATATCCTCCTCTCCTAACTGGTCGTCCTCCCTGTCACTCACTTTTGCCTCCTTGGCAACAGCCAACGGCAGTGGTTCCGAGCTGTGAGGGCTGTCCGCTCCTGATACTCATTTGAACGGAGAAGCTCATCAAACATTGACTGAGCACAGACACGCACAGTCCAAACACACAAATAAATGATGTTGTGCATGAAAACACCAACCCATGTTGTCTCTCGAGGCGCTTGCTTCACTGTGAGTGTTATAGTTGTAGTTGGGCACAAGCTTTAGGCGCATCTTTGAGTAAGTCTCTGCATTGGATAACTTCCACTTAACCACCGGCTGATTCCTGGGGGGTAAGAATGGAAATGAACACCCAGTTCTGAAAGTCCAGAACAACAGCAAGCATGACAAATCGAGATAGAGGGTTTTCAAATGTAGTCGTATTTTTAGCGGGTGTATATTTAATCCTGCACACCTGTGTGCCCATGCCCCTCTCTCACTGCACAGCAGCCTCCGAAGGGACTTCCAGTGGCGCCACAACACCCCCTGCAGGCTGCAGATCTGCTTCTGGTCTCGGTGGTACCTGCTGTTCTCAGTGCGCACGCGCTTCCAATAGGGGTCCATGATCGCCTCCTCTCTCACACACAGACACGCAAAAGAACCAGGAGCAAGTCAGAAATAGGAGATGGGAAACGTGTCTAAGATTGAGCGTGATCCGTCTGTGTGCGCAGTGTATCGGCATGTTTAGAGATCCCCTTACTTGGAATTTCGTTTTGCTCTCAGCTCTGTCCTTTTCTCGTCTCAGGGCCGTGCTCATGAGGCAATCAAAACAGGAGTTCCAGAAGTTGGACATGAGGTCATGGCTTTTTCCAAACGTGTCCAGTTCATACTGCTCCAAAGTGGGCTGGACCTGCATCACAATCAGATAAATTTGAAGTAATACAGTGGCAAGTATCAAACACTTTTAAACTTAGAGTTTAACACAGACAAACTGCAAAACCAACAGCACAGTCCTTAAAATACAATTCCGGGTTAAAGGTTAGGGCTGTGGTCTGCTGCCAATATTGTGTCATGCAGGCTAATGTATTGTGTGAGGTGTATATACAAGCAATCCAAACAAAACCGATTTATTGACGCAAGCCGCCTCACACAGTTCAAATAAATCCTCCAATAAACCGTAGCGCAAGATGTCTGTTTGGCTTCAATTCACAAAGACTCTTACCTTAAAGTTCAAGCATAAACTGATCTTTCCCCAAAATACATAGAGATTGTGTTTGAGAGATAGCCTTCTTTAGAACTGCCATGCCATACGGAGAGGGTAAATAATGTGGGGCCCCTCAGTGCACATCAGCCTGACACAGCACAGACCTAGCAGAGAAACTAAACAGGCCTGGGCGATGTGGCGCAGAGGAAGGTTTGGGCGGGATCAGTCTATCTAAAAATATGCAATGTAGCATGAGACAAATCACTATAGCAAAGCAGGAACGTTAGAAAGCTAAGCTCCTATCCAAAGAACTGTCCCACGGTCTGGATCATGAAGAAAAAAAAAACAAGGGCCTTGATATCATTCAATTGTTACCATCACAAGGAACAGGTTATAATCACATTTTACACACTCCCACCCCTTTCTAAACCCTTCTTTAAGGTATAGATCCGTTCTCATAATTCAGCCAGCACAGTACTGGTAGACGTGCACTAGTGGGTGGTCGGGGTGGTACTGACGTGGTGCTGGTAGAAGTCTTGCCACTCCAGTGTGTGGCAGTATGTCTGAAGGTCCTGGGCGAAGGTGGGACTACCGTTGGTGACCGGCAGGTTGGGTAGCTTGCTTTGCAGAGTAACCGGGTCTGCATGCTGGTCCAGGAGGGTGCGCACAATGGGCACCAGCTGGGAGAAGGTTTCGGAATGTCCACCGTTGGTCCCGTTTATTACCCCTCCTGGCCAAATGGGGGCACCCAAGCGCCCCAGCAAGAAGCATACCTCCTCCCAGCTCAGGCACAGCACAGTCTGCAGCAGGCTGTGGAGCTTCACGCAAGCCATCACACACACCTGGGGCGAGAAATATAAATTGCCACACACACACACACACACACACACACACACACACACACACACACACACACACACACACACACA
>JAVQJS010013062.1:0-22742 GCA_036024795.1 Galaxias rostratus | reverse complement strand
AATCGCCGTATGGACCTTGAAATTGTCGAAAAACCTTTACTTTGACGTCTGTGGACCGGAAAATGACCTCAAAGTATGCTACCACTGTTCTGATCTCATTGTACCATCCGCAAAGCTGGTTGCTAGGTTTTCCGGGGTTTTGAGTGGCCTGAACGCCAGCGGTCTTCAGTGAGTAACTGACATCAATTTCGGGAACAACTATGCGTTGCAATCTTTTATCTATCGTTTACTAGATAAACTGTGAGTTTTCCTTAAGAAAAGAAGCTGCAACGACACCCTTGGCAAACAAAATACAAGGGAGAAAGGATTAGGCTAACAACAGAGAGCTAAGTGTAGTTGGACAGCCACAGGTAGGTAGCTAGCTACATGCGCTAACTGGACCCCAACATTCGTTATTTTGCTAGCTTTCGTTAGGTTTGGACTTTTGGCACAACAACTGGAATTCCGAAGCTGGTGTATCTAGCGTGCGCTGGCTTATTAGGTGGTAGGTAGGAAGTTGCAAGCAATTTTTTTCGACTACGAATGTAGCATACGACAGGTTTTGTTCATAACTACGAGCAGCTAGCTAACTCGGTTAGCCTAAGAGCTTTTGACGGACGCGTCACAAACCAATATGCCAGCTATTTTCTCCCGACCCTTACCGTGCGCTTTCAGATTGTTTTGACAATTTACAATGTTACGCTCACTACAAATACAATGTATTATTATTGCCAAGCTTGTCTATGAGCCTTAATCTGGTTTATGTTGCAGGATATTGATATCTCACAAGTAAATTCAGCTGAACTAAAGTTGTGCCCTCCTTTCTAAACCTTGCTACCGTGTCCGTGTGCTGTTTCGATGCGAATTGACTGTTGAATAACATTAACATTTTGTCAATGGAATTTTTATTTGTATATTTTTCAATGACTTTCTGACTGGATAAAATCACATTTTGGGAAATTGCACGGAAATTGTGTGACATTTTCCTATTAGTTAGCATATAATCATCTGCTTATTTTATTCTGTTTTTATATTATTCAAGTTGATAAACAGCAGTTATGTGTGGACTGTCACCTTACTTATAAGTCAGTAATCCTTAACAGGGTCAACTATTCTACAATAATACCTTGCAGGTCACATTATTTGTGCCCAGTTTTGATGGTCAATGTGGTGAAACCTTTTCATGCCCTGCTGTCTTGTTTTTATTTCAGAGATGTCTGAAGTTAGTGTTGATACTAAGTTGGGCAGGACCTCACCCAAGGATCTTCAAATGGATTGTAAGGAGGGATCTCACATTACTGAGGAGTCTGAGGAGGAAAGGGATGAGGATGCATGCAGTGATATAGAGGTGCCTTATGATGATGATGATGTTTACAGCGACAGCAGTCGTAATGAAAACATTGACGGCGATGTTCAAAACTGGAATGAGGAGATATCACTCAGTGGTGCTGGTCTTCCCACCAGTGACAGTGTAGATGATGGTACCTCAAAGGAAACTCACTTCACTGAGACTGCTGAATCTCCAGAGAAAAATGAGGATTCTCACTCTCAACCTAAGGTGATATTAATCTTCTTAGTTGGCCATGTGTTTCTGGGCCATTGATTCTTTGATGTTGCGGGTTCTTGTTGCCTATTTGATCTGACTTATACAGATTGATTTGGCCGGTGTTGGTTCTTTCCCAAGTTATTGCCTTGCTAATTGATAGTTGCATGCCTACCTTGCTTATATATGCTATGTGCTGTTGTTGTTTTTTCTTTGCTTTTCGCTTATCATAGTGGGATATCAGTATTTTCTTGCTTTGTAGGTTAGTTATGATCATGTTGGGTTGATAGTAATATACTGGTTTCTTACGTTTAAAACAGGTGTCGGTAACAATAACCCCTTGTTTTCTAGTTTTCTCTTTGAACTAGTATTTAAGAGTTATTTGGAACCTGATTATATGTTGTAAACAAAAGGGCTTGATTACTCCTCTGCTTGTTAAAAAGAGCTTAACGTATTTTCAATGGTGAAGTGTCACATACTATAAGGACAGCCTGTGGCTGATCTCAGAAACGATAAGAATCTGTACCCGTTGTTCCTGTGTGTGTGGCAGTGTGCTCTTGTTTTATATAGGCTGTCACATGACTGGGTAATCACTGGAGGCTGAAGGATTTAGACTCCTGGCTTCACGTTCCCATGCAATTTCTGATCTGCTGGTGTGTCCTAGCCCTCAAGCCCCTGTTGACATTCTTTGATGGACCTGTTTTCTATGTTGCATCATGACCCTGTTTGAATCATGATATGGATGTGTCTGGGCTTTCGTGCCTCCGTGTGCAAACACACACTGTCTGTAACATAACAATTGTGTGCTTGTCTTGTAATCTGGTACCCTGCAATTCTACCGGGTTGTCTTTTGTTAGTAACACATTGTGCCTCCTTGTTTAACTGAGGTAGCCGGTCTGATCTCTTATCCTGCCCTTCCCCCAACCTGTTACCATATTTACAGGCTCTGGTCAATTCTTGGGGGACTGTGCTCCCTGAAGGTGTGGCATACCTTGCTCCATAATCACTCATCATACATAAGACTCAGGAGTGAAACAGTCTTGGTTCTAAACTGGTGTTGGTTCTTTGAACCGTCTCTTTAGCCTTGTTTCCCTTATAACTTGGTTGACAGCAATTGTTTAAATTTCAACCTGAACAGCTGTTTATTTTTTTCATTTATATGATTAGAATATTTGTGTTGTCATGGGATGTGGGATCAATTCTGACAGACAGTTGCAGTTGTATGAAAGTCCTCCTTGCCTTATGTGGAACGTTAAGTTCTCTGCCAGCATGTGGACATTGTGTGGTTTGTAGGGGTTCATGTTACTCGCTGCTTATATAGGAAATTCCTGACTTTCCATGTTGATAAGTGTGAATGTATACTTGAATGGCTGAGACTGTAAGAAAAATTAAAGTCCAAAACTGTTCTTTCAAAATGGTCAAATCTTAGCCTGTCCAGTTTTATGCTTTGCAACCCACATTCCAACTGCCACACTCAAACACACATGTATTCTGTAGTCTTATAATGTCTCATTTACATGTTGGAGATGGATGGGGCCTGGGCCGCTTACTAGCAACATTACTTAGTTGAATGAAGCGTTCATCTAAATCTAAGTTAGCCTCCACATGTGGCGCGATAGCCATTATGCATTTTTTGGTCTGTCTAAGAGCTTAATAGGCTTTGCGGTACGGTGCGATATCTTATAAATTTGGGGTTAGCATCTTCTTTAGCTGCAACACATCAATGTATAATTGTATTTGTTTGTTGTACTTGTATAACTAGGCCTAGATAGTAATAGTAACTCCATGAGTATTGTTGAGTTTGTCAGCATACAAATTAAGTAACAAGTAAAATGCCTAGTCAGTTATTTCAGGATATTACACAATGTTGCAAGGATGTGTCGTTGGTGACATATCTTACCAAAGGCGTTAAAGATTTGGTGGTGTTCATCTGCATACCTAATCAAGATAATTGGAACCTGTTTGGTTAGCTGTCTGTTTTTGAAAGTCAGCATTCAATTGCCCAACAGTCCTCCTGCAGCTGAGTGCATTATTTAGACATGATACTGGAGCTGTACCAAAGGATACCTTTGTTCAGGAGGGAAGTAGACCTATTCCCTTTTTCAACACGCTGCTTGTTACCTTGGACAGTAGACAGGGCCATGTTTAGTTGCAACACCATTTATTACTTTGCTTACTTAAACAGGAGCTGTATTATCCACTAATGATTCTTATGGAAAAGCTCTTTCTGATTCTTGGTTGATGAGCAGGTTTTCTGACAGAGGAATTGTCATAGGCAGTGATATTTTAATAGGCTATTGATTTGAATTAGGCTCTACCATGATTTACTGAAGGTGCTTGGATTAATTTTTTATGTATCTGCCATCATAGTACTTGAAACAAAGTTGTTGAATTCATACCATGGGGTATTTGTACCCTGTGTCTTGGTACGCGTTACCAATGTGGGTGGGTAGGGAACGGCATGAAGCACACCTCTAACAGTGTGGTACCCCTGGGTGGCACATTTCGCTATGGATTCTGCCATGCGCAGATTCTGTGCGCTATTTTTATATCATAGTCAGTAGTGAAGATGTAGAACATCTGTCTGCTGTCTTAGATACAGTACTCACTCTAGGCCCACATGTAGAACACATATCCTTCACTGAGACCTCTGCATTGTTTGACTTCATGAATAAGACACCACAAATTGGCTCTTAAGAGACTGTGCAGAGCATTACCATGGAGACTGGTCTTCAAAACAATTGAAGCTCATTGGTTGAATTGCAGTTCTTATAATCCCTATGCAAGCCATCGGCCATTCACTATGAAATCCATTGTGTTAAATTATAAGTTTTAGATTTTTCCTTGACTCAAGAAGTGAGTCATGTGCTAATTTATAAACCCTGTATATAAATGCATTAATACAACCTTTAATTTAGTTGGCAAATTGGCATTATTATATAGAATTGTCAAATTTAGGAGTTCCATATGGGTTGAAAAGTCATTCTAAGTACTTAAATCAGTGAACTTGAACACAAGGTGGCAGCCTAGGACTTTTGTAACTTTAGAGGGGCATTTTCCATCCAAACTTTGGCATTGTATAAATGTCTAGCTTGGTTTATAGTTATTTACTAGGATATTAGGATAATGTTGACCCGGTAATGTTGCTCTGACAATTTAGACAGCTTGTTCATCCCTGTGACCACTGCAGGAAAACACAATGGCTGAAGAAGCCCATAGAAGCCCAGCTGCTGAGATCTCAGTCACTAGTAATGGAGACCTGGAGGACAGCAACGAAGACGTGTTTAAAAGGGTAAGCGCTTGCCTGGAATTTCACCACTTCACACACACTATCGTTAATGAAAATGAACTTGATGACATTCAACGCAAATGTAGGCTCACAAGGTCCTATACACGTACTGTGTGAGTGGATGCAGGATGTCTAAGCGATCAGCAGCCCAGCCAGTAATGTCTTACTGCACTGCAGTAGCTCAGGCGGTGGAGGGGTGCATGTCTGCTGCTGCCGCAGTGATATCGTGTCTGAGACCACAGGGTGCTCTGTCCTCCTACCATCAGACTGGAGGAGAAGGAGGGGGGGGTGGGGGGGTGGGGGCTTCACCTCTGTAAGCCTCGTCTTCAGACTATAAAAGACTGGCAAACTAGTCACTAGGACTGACTGGTCAGTGTCTGAAGGCTGTGATGGATCGTTTCAGTCTTTGACAAAAAATAACAAATAATAAGAGGGAGACACCGTGAGATTCTCTGGTACCATTTTGTTGATTTCAACAGAGTTTGATACAGAATCTGTACACAGAAAAATTACTATAGTCAGATCAGTCTGACGACACAGCAAGTTCTGATTTCTGATTATGTCTAAGACGCAACACCTTAGCCTTCAGTGTATCCAAAAGGCACATACTGTCTCTATCTTGACCTGGGCTTCACTCTGACCCTTCCCTCACTTTGGAACATCAGCTTAGGCTTGAACATTCATTAAGAGGCCAAAATTTACCGTACAAGACTGAGATCTAAGTGACGTAATGAGACTGAACATAAGTCCACAAAGTTCTAAGGTGACTCGTCATTGTGTCTTATTCAAGTCACTTGAGTCATTACCAATTTTAGATGGGAGCTAATTGTTACGGTAAAGACATGTCCAAGAAGAGTGTTCCTGTGCAAACCCAAAGTATTTTTAGATATAGCGCTTGACCAGCAAGACTGAAGCCGTTCCATCACTCAGCATGCAGGATAATACTGCATTGCACATCTCTTTGTTTCACAATGTCATAATACTTGTACTATATGTCTGTTTTGCTCATTTGACTATAGGCCATGCACGTTAACCATTAGCCTGTGAGTGCATGCGCATCTTCTTACTTTGTGTTTCTGTCCTAATTTTTTGTTTAATGTGGTGGTTATGTGAGCGATGAACGGAAAATTATTTATTGACATTATATAAACTTTTTCAGGGACTGAATTTCAAAAAAATGTGTATGATGAGTTTATGGAAAATGTTTGTAATGTTATGTATACATTATTTTACCAACCAAAATATCTAAGAGGTTAAAATACTATGGCTATTTTGGTCTCAAATTTGCTCTGTAATATTTCTTTATATGCGTGCAGTTTTTCTAACAATTGACTCCGTTGCTTTTCTTTCTACCAGGACTCTTTTCAAAGTGGCCTGGGTACTCTGAATCACTCTGACCACTCCCACATCACTTCCAGCAACATGGCCTCTACAACAGAAGGAATCATTGAAGCAGGGCCATACAAAGGTATACAGTGCAGTATGCAGACATTTGTAATAAGTATATCTTTGCAAAACTTCTATAATTACTTTATGGAGCTTAATTGGGAACAGACTGTTGACCAAGTGTATGTATTCTGTTCTATTATATCTGGTCCATCTACCTGTTCTGGAACTGACTATGTACCGTTAGTCCGAGGACATCTTATTTGTTCCCATTAAAAACTACTGTGGTGATTGATGGAACATTTAAATGTGCAGTGGTGGGCTTCCAATTGAGATATAATTACTCACCTATGATCTTCATTTTGCATCCCCTTTTTTCCCCTCCAATTGTTGAATCCTTGTTACAAATGCTAATATATGGAGGCATAAGCACTTCTCTTCCCCTGGCAACGGAGGTGCAAGCTGCAGTTCTGCTTTTACCATAGTCCTGAGATTGTTGTGCTTTTTGTGATTGTTATGATCTGGTCAGTGTTATTTTTGCGTGTTTTGTAAACTATACCTGTTTATTGTTGTCAGATTTGAATCTATTGGGTTGATATTTGTTCCTGAAACAACACTGAAATAATTCCTACTGATTTATAATACTGATAATGCCAAGCTTTATGAATAGCTACATTATCCTATTTTAGAACATTCAGCAAAATGACCTCCCTAGCTCTAGTATATAATGTGTCTACTACTGCTATGCACTGATTTTTTAAACAGCATTCCTCCTCTGTTTAGGCTCCAGCTAATTGTGACTCACCTGGCTACTCTGATTCTGTTATGAGGCCTGGTTTAATTCAGCAGAGGCCAAGCTGAGATGATATTCTATTGCCCGTAAAGGAATGAATGAGCCCGACTGTAATGGGTCACTAATTTGATTCCCCAGGGTCAGCAAGCCAGCCCACATCTCCTGTGGTACCTGTCGCTCCAAGCTCGGCTGTGGCTAGCCGCCTGGCGCGCTCTGCCAGTGATAGTAAGGCAGAGACAGGTATCTGACTGCAGCCAAAGACATGAGGCCAAATCATGATTGACATGTTGCTGAATCACGCAAGACTAACAGCTTTTCTTATGTGTTTCTTTTTCTGTGCGCTCTTTCTCCTTTGTGACTTTTGGAATAGATCCTCTATATTGCTCCTGCAAAATAATTTCACATTGACTGTTCCCACACGTTCTCCTCATAGCTGTTGGGATTGATTGTTTGCTTCATGCTGGCTGATGGTATGTGGTTACTTACTCCCACTCTAGGTCCAAAGCGTTGGTCTAACCTGTCCCTAACCTTTCTTCTGTTTTGTCTGCATCTTTAACCCTCCGTGGTAAAACTGCAATTCTCAATCAAGCCAAGGTGCTCTCGTATACATTTAGATTGACATTCCTGCTTGCAACTTGGATCCATGCACTACTTTGCTCATCTCTGCAGCTCCTTTTAGGAATACCCCGCCCTCTTCTTATAAAGCTGTTTTGATATTTTCAATCCTCATTGTTACAGCTTCACATAAAACCTATTGAAAGTGACTGGAATCTCACTTTGTGTAATTTACTGGAACTTTGCTGTTATCAATGCCTTTTTTGGTTGTTCAGGCATAAAGAACGAACAACCAACCAGCGGCGCAGTGGTCCTAGCAGACGACTTGAAAAACCCTGCCATCGAGAAACTGGAGTTAGTGAGGAAGTGGAGCATCAACACATACAAAGTAAATGTCTCTTGAGTTTCTGTCCCACTCCACAACCTTCTCTTCCACCTTCATATCAGGTTGCGTCTTTTCCCCGAGTCCTCTTTTAACCATTATAATTTGAATGGGGCTATATTCTTATTTAATAATAATAATTCTTAATAATAATAATAATACATTATATTTATAAAGCGCTTTTCAAAACACTCAAAGACGCTGAACCGATGTCGATCAGTCTCATCAGTACTTTGGCCTCAACTTGGAAACACATTTGCCACTGTCATCTTCATACCGATCCGCACAAATGATGACGAAGAGCTCTTCACTTCTAACATTGTTAAACATGGCACATGCACAGCAAACGCTCTCCACTCCTTCCTCAGTGCACCAGGCAGATCCTGTCTGAGAAGCTGGGCCGGGGTTCGCGCACAGTGGACCTGGAGCTGGAGGCTCAGATAGACGTGCTGCGCGACAACAAGAGGAAGTATGAGTACGTTGTCAAGCTGGCCCAGACGCTGGCCAATCAGCTGTCACAGATCATGCAGACGCAGAGGCAGCTTGGAGACGCTTTTGCGGACCTAAGCCTCAAGTCCCCCGAACTCCATGTGAGTTAATGATTCATTGATAAATGTATTTGGTAGCAGCCAGTGAACGTACTGAGTCTCCTTCCATTTGCTTTGCTTTCGATAAATTCAGAAGCGCAATAGAATATATGAAATGGAATGTTTGTGTTTATTAAACATTTTAGGAGGAGTTTGGCTACAATGCTGATACCCAAAAGCTCTTGTCCAAAAATGGGGAGACACTACTTGCTGCCATCACTTTCTTTATTGCTAGTGTGAACACTCTGGTAGACAAAACCATTGAAGACACCATGGTCAACATCAAACAGTATGAAACAGCAAGGTAATACTCTTTTAAGCATTGCAAACTACATTAAAACACATCAACAAGATTGTAGTTGCACAAGTTGATTGTGCTTTGAGTTGTGTAGGAAAATGTTGTTGAAGTAAGCGCATTCATGTTGTCAATGTGTCCGTTGCCTCTACAGGGTTGAGTATGACGCGTATCGTACAGACCTGGAGGAGCTGAACCTTGGCCCGCGTGACGCCATCACCCTGCCCAAGATAGAGCACTCCCAGCAGCAGTTCCAGATCCACCGCGAGAAGTATGAGAAGATGCGCAACGACGTCTCTGTCAAGCTCAAGTTCCTGGAGGAGAACAAGGTGGGTTGGTAGGAAGGACTAATGATGTAAACTTTGTTGTTGCTGCTGATTGGAACAATGAGAACGCACCCAAAGCAATAAAGTTCCACCCTGTGTTCAAACCCTATGGGTTTTCCGGTGGAACAGTACTGGGATTGAATGTGTTAATCTCCCTTCCCTTGTTCGCTCTTTTCACTCATTCACAGGTGAAAGTGTTGCACAACCAGCTCATCCTCTTCCATAATGCTATTGCCGCATACTATGCAGGAAATCAGCAACAGCTGGAACAGACTCTCAAGCAATTCCACATCAAGTTGAAAATGCCTGGCGGTGACTCTCCCTCTTGGCTGGAACAACCCTAATATCTCCATCCTCTTCGTAGAAGTCTTCAATGGCGTTTGACTCAGTCTTTTTGGAATGGTTATGAATAACTCCAGAAAATCCAGCAGAAAAGACTCTTTTTTTCTTCTCTTTTCGCTCTTCTTTCCATTGTTTTCTCCTCTTTACCTTCTAGTCTCTTTCTCACTGAAAGTCTTTTTATTGAATGCAAAAAAGAACGAAGACAAAAAAAAACAAGGAAACATCTATCGTCCATTAATCCCCTGTTCCTTTTTTACACAACTCCTGTGCTCCACCTGACGGGTTTCCAACAATATTCCTAATTAAGTGACTTTCTTCCACCTGTTCGTTCAGTCCTCTCAAATCATGGGACATGCACTTTTTTGTACAATTTGACAAATCTTTTGAGAACCAGGGAATGATATACCTGCAAAAATAAATGTAAAGTAAATGGCCTTTTATTCCAGCATATGAATGTTGTATCCCAGCACAGCGGAGTAGTTGTTGGTAAGGATATCGGTGTGATAAAATCGTTGCCTTTTTCGCTTGATGGTATGGGACATTTCACTGCTCTTTGAGGTGGGGCTACATGCTCTTGCATTTGGAGACCAATTTTTGGGTCACACTTTGTTGGGAATCAGTACATTTTAATAAAACCATACATGACATGGTGGGTCATACTCAGAGACTGTCAGAATATCTTTAAATTATAGGAGTTAGCAAGCAGGCACTTCAAGGAAATTGCAGTGCTTGTTTATATATGCGCATGTATTTATATGGAAAACTTGTATTGCAGGGTATGGTGTGAATGTCATGTCAGGTTTTCTGAGTGCTTATCGCACAATTACCTTTTGGTCTTGGGATATTGTAGAAGTTATTTGACTTTGACACTTTGTAATTCCAGTGAAATTGAAGGACCAGCCTTATGATGTGACTTGATGTGCCTTGTTTTTATGTATTTTCACCTTTGTCCTGTCTGGCTTTGCACACAAAATAGTCACACTGCCAGCTTCAGGACATGACCGTTAAAGGTGGAAAATGGACCAACTCACGCTTGTATAGTGCATTTCCAACACACGCACATACACACGTGCCGTGGGCGCATGTGCTTATACAGTGGACAACCAAACAAATCAAGTTATTATAAGCCACCCCAATACCTTCAAAGATTTCAATCATCCTTTTTTACCATTGTGCTTCATTCTCCTCATAGATATATTAGGGCACCTTTATGCATTTTGCGACTTTTGACAAATCTCTATAGTATGAATATATTTTGTAAACCAAAATGAGTTTTCTCCTGAACAACTTTTTCATGTCAACAGGAAGGACCAGCATTCTCTGCCTAAACTTTTACTATTTGTGTCAATAAGTATTCTAAAAAAGAGCACTGGTATTGACACTTAAACAGTTATAAAATCCTGTTGACTGGACATTGTTCCTATTATTCCCGCTTCTCCAAGTTCATTGTGTTAGAGTGTATGGTACCTCTTTTTGGGGTTCCTATAATTATTAATAGGTGTATATATATATATATATATATATATATATATATATATACACACACACACACACACACACAAATTCATATAGATATATACATATAGATATATATTTGTAATTTTCTCTATTTTACCTTGAATATGTACAATATAGAAATGCTGCCATTTGGCATGTTTTTCCCTAGAGACTTTTCTGCCTAAAACTTTATAATATGGAAACATTAATACTTGCTGGGTTCTTAAAGGTTTCTGAATGTTGTGTAACATCTTCTTGGGCAAAATAAAACAATTTTCTGTGGAAAGAAGCTTTTCCTGTTATTTTGAAATCCACACACAATTTAGTATAGTTGTTATAATGTGAATTTGCCATGAGTGATAACTAATCAGATAATGTTGGATAAAGGTCCATGCATTATTCTTTGGCTGGGGGATCAGCTGTGCTACCTGCTGCATGATAATTAAGGGTCCAAAGCACATTCAATCCTAGGATTATAGATAACAATGCATGACTATTGTATTGATATACTTGCTTTGAAGAGAGTCCTCCATCTAACAAGATCTTAGTTTTCCTATGAAAATCTGACATAAAGTGGCCCTGGTTTTTAAACCATTGGGGTTTGTAGTTGATAAGTTGTTGACATATGTACTCAAAATGATGCAAGCAAAAAACCTCAAGCACAACACATGGTCTTAGTCTGGTTGATTTGCTACTTATGTAAAAAGATTTAAGGACCGATTAAACCAACTCCATGGCTTAAGGATCCTTATAGTTTCATGTTTATCCTGTCCTATCACAACATAGAAAATATGGCCGTGTTAAACTCACAGTTTTCAAAAAGCATCAATACATGCAATTTGTATAATTTGCATGAAGGTCAAAGATGTCACTGTCTTAGCTGAATGATCATTTTTGTTAATTATTTCGTTCTCAAATGTGACTTGGCTGTGATACTCTGTATGGAATGCATAGAAATGTTGGGTGACTGATGATGAAAAAAACAACACATTCAGTCTTTCTTAAACAGCCACTTTGTATGCCCATTATGAAAGAAGGAGGGGTGTACTTGTTATCTAATTGCAAACTGGTAGATAGAATCGGACATCAGTTGATCATGTCTGAAAACAGTCATCAATAAGTTGGCAAAAATTAAAAGATGATTCCATTCAGCATAATATGCATAGCTTTTAGTGATGGGTCTAAATGATAAGGGATGGGGCGTTGCACCAGTTGTCAAAGCTTGTGTGCAAGGGGATGGACTCGTTTTTACCTGGCCCAATCATGTTTGAGAAAGTGCGGCTATCGTCGGACTCGCGGCTCTGCTTGCTGCTACACACTCTGCACCGCCCTTCAGTATCTCTTCTCTCAGGGTCCGTTTAGTAGTAGAGGACAACAACATCAAACTGAAAAACAAACAAACGATACACCTTTTCTTCTTTGAAAAGTATATTTACTAACAATACGATCTGTGCGGATTATTTCGTTTGGTGCTAAACAGGCCACCATCCGGCAATCTGAACGTAAGTATTTTGGATGGTTTGAGTTTTAAGGCTCTACAATTTAGGCACTTGTTCATTGCAGCAGTGTTAAGACAGACTCGCATGCAGGGTGGTCACTGTAAATTGAATGTAGGTTATTTCAAGGCTATCTAATAAGTATGTTGTTGAATTTAGAGTTAATGTCCTTTGTTTTTTTTTAACTAATGATAAACCTTGCAGCTTTTCACCTCAGTAAATTACTTAAGGTGTTGTTATTGTAATACATTGACTATCATTAATTTGTGTTCTAGCTGCAACATACACACAGTGAAGATATGATTGAGCTCCTTGGCATATTGGTTGAGGCCCAGTAGTAATGCAAATACACAATGTAGCACAATGTAAACAGATGGTACAACAGTGTAACCCTGCCTTCATTTCCAGGTGTCCCAATTGTTTCTGATTGCTTGTCTTCCTATGGATCTATGCTACTGATACGAATTATGATTGTATTACGTATATAACTGAGTGGAAGTATTTTTATGAGAAAATCTGCCAAATTAAATCAAATGCAGCTTTATTCTCATTATAAATTGTATAAAAAGCAAGCCGTGACTTGTAAACCTGTGGATATACATGTAAGGCTTTGTAAAGCTGCTTGTGTTTTTACCCCAGAGTCTCAGTCTGGCTTCTTTGGCCTTTGCATGCCATTCATCATGCTGAGATGAATTAGGGTGCAATCCATTCAAGTGTTGGGTACAAAGTCCCTGTGAAAAAAGGTTTCTCCAAGGGTCAGGTCAGGGGGGAGGATGGAATCCTTGTTGTCGTGGAGACTTAGTCTAGCAAGCAAAACCTAAAGTTGTGATACCAACTGAAGTAGGAACAGATTGGGGATCATGAGTTATTTGTGTTGGGTGCTGATGAAAATATAAAATAATCTTAGTTGTAGTTTATAATAGTTATGTTAATGCTGCACTCTTGAGAGTTATGTAAATGCAGGGGAGTTCAATATTTAGCCTTGGTCTTAATTCTGTTAGGATTGCTACACATTTGTTGTTTATTTCTAGGAATTAAAGAATTGTTCTGCACCCTAGAAGGCATGCATTTTAATTTCAGTTCCTTTAAGCATCTTTTGGGCACTGCAATGTGTGTGTTTTGACAAGTCTTGTGTAGCTGGGGCCAGGATATGCTAGTTTTCCCATCTCTGGATGCTCATTTGCTCTCTCCGTTTGCATTTTATTATGCCCACTATCTATTTGACAACCCAACTTGTTTAACTTAAACAATGTATCATGGTGGTCTAGGCTTACTTTAAATTACAAGCTGAGACCAGGCATTTCTAACCTTGCATTCAGTATCTACAAAAGGCAGATTCAGGAAGGTACTGCATGTTCAGTCAGCTGGAGAAGAGACATTAACCACCTGTTAACAAAGGAACAAAAGGAAAAGATTCAAAGCTTTGTTTTTGATCTGCAGCTCTGTGTATGGCATAGCCTGTCCTAATTCATTCCTTCTTTCAGTCTCCTCACTGTTTAATTAAATGTAAGGTGAGGGATTGTAGTTTATTTAAATAGATTTATAAATGGTGGTGGTTTACAGTATTTCAAGTATAGCACCCATATTTAATATGCTTACCATTCCCCCAGACATTAAACTAATACCTATAGGTTAGAACAAAATCCCATGCTTGGTCTTACGACGCTCTTTGAATTAATAACAGTTATGTCTTTATGTTGTGTTGAATATTGGGGTTAGGTAAACATAATAAGTCCATGATTACACATCTATTAGCTGTGTGTCATGAAGCCTAGATGTTTCAGTGTAACTTTTGAACTTCTTTAGCATTATTGGTTGACAGTGTACTTGCACAGTTTCTTTGAACACAGAATAGCAGAGCAAAGTTGAGCTATTTCTAATCTTTTGGTTGTGAAAACATCTTGTTTCCGATTTGCAGGCGGTTATTAGCAGATTGATCCTAAGCTGAGGGGTACGTGATGTCACGGCCTACTGTGTCTGCACGCAGGCTGAACAAAAAGCTTTGGTTCCATGTGACTGCAGGTGTTTAGGTTGCTGTTGCTGGTAGGCAAGCAGCTAGAGAAGTCACTGTACTAGTAAATCATTGGTCTGGGATATAGTCATGAGACCAAGAATTTGTAATTCCAATCCAAGTCTTTTATACAGATTGAGTACCAATGTACCAAACCAAACTACATTTGAAGTCTTTGTTCATGATGGGAAATTAATGTAAAAAAACCTGATTTTTTCGACGTGCTTTTTGTAATTATTGTGACTTGTCTCACGTTCCATGTAAATCAAACTTTCACACACTGGCAAAGATATGATGGAGTTGATTGGTGAAGCTTGCCCGGCTTTCATGTTGTCTCCTTTCCTGCCTTAGCACTCGATGTACCATCCCCACACTGTTAGTGAACATTGGGGTGTGTCTGTGTCTAACGCCACTGACATGTGTTTGAAACCCTATTTATCGCATCTAGAATCTATCCCATCATTCATGCATTGTGTAATTCATTTGACTATAGGATTCATTATTTCATGTCTCTCAAGGTAAAAAGCGTTTTCCTTTTCTGGGGACATGGAGATGTGTATCCTATTAGTATAGTAATTAATTATTAATAATTTTCCTATAACCAGAGTATAATAAGGGTGCTAGTGAGGGATAAACAGTGAATGATTGTGGCAAAATGTTATGATTTTATAACCATCTATATTTGGTTTGTATATTTGAATCAGTCTGTGAATCTTAGCTGAGTAGTCTGAATAGCTGACAAAGAATAATTGCATTTGCACAAAGTGTGCTGCCAGGACCTAACCCAGAAACCCACTTTCCCTTTCATAAGTACTAATGTGTTAAATCTCCTGATGATCGGGCTGGGCTCAGACCATCCCATGTGCGTCCACTGGAGATTTAGCTTCTCTGATGACCCGGCAGATCAATAATGATCGCCAGACATAGGAGAAGATGGCTTGTGATTATGTTACACAAACTACAGTTCTACTGGCTGATCTCCACCAGTCCAGTGGCCTGGGTCTGTCTCAAAGGCTTTTTGATTCTGCATCATTGGCATGATCATCATGAGGAGCAGTTCCTGAAAGCACCTGCTTGCACTCCATGTCAGTCTGACAAGAGGACCATCAGCCGTTGTTTATATGGGAAACTTAATAGTGTCATACAATTTGTTGTATTTGACTGTTTGTGAAATAGATGTCTCGATAAGGCTTTGGTCATCTGGTAGTAAACGGCCAACTACCTTCCATTTTCTCTACTTATTTGAAGAGATACTGGAGGTAAAGGGAATGGGCATGCAACTAAGTGTGTGACGTAGATATTTGAATTAAGAGTCCTCACTGTCCTCCCCAGCAGGCAGGCTCTGTTTTGCAGTGAATGAGATTGTAGAAATGAGAGCATGAATGGTGGTTTATTCATAGCAGAACTTGGGGATGACAAGCTACAGCAATTATGACAGCAGTTACTGCTATTGGTCTGTTTATTACTCGTACCCCGAACGATTGCTGATATTTATCTGAATCATGGGTTTTTGTGGAAAAACCTTGCAGTGCTTAGCAATGTAACCCAAACGTTTTGGAGCACACAAAAGTTTGAGGGTAAGTTGGATGGCTTATTTAGCCTATGGCAGTCTATTGTAAGGCATTGCATATTAGATTACCCCAGAACATTTCGTAAGCTGAGCAATCTGAGGGTCACCTCTCGTAAGTGTCTCTGCTTGGGACAGCAGCCTGGGCCAGGGATTCTTTTATTCATAGGGGCATGTGAATAATATATTCAGTCTGTTCCAACAAGGCTGACTTACTTTCCATACTAAGGTTTAATTAGAACAAACTGATTTATTGCAAGCCTTAAGCTCTCAATCTTCCAAGGCATTTGATAAATCCAGGATTTCTTGAATGAAAGCGTTCTTGTTTAGAATGTTTCCCAGCTCTGTAGCGTCTGAATAGAAGATTTATGTGTCTGGTTATGAGGTTTGTTGTGCACATTGCAATACATGAGAGTTTGATCAGGTGCCATTTAGTTCTTGGTAATAGGAGCCTGGTAAGATGGGGCAACACATTCTGTCAGTTTCCGATGCATTGTGATGTGGCAGGTGAGAAACAGTCAGAATTTTGGAGTTTAAGAAAAAAGATTTGGCAGGGTTTTATAGATGATAGGTGACGCTTTCACCCTCGTCTTCATGGTGCAAAGAGAAAAGCAGTTCTGTGTCCGCCAGTTATTTAGCAGAATAGGCTGGGCCAAGCCAGGCCAGCATGGGGAACAACCACATATCTCTCGGGGATTAATGATGGATCCTTTGCCTCCTGCATATCTGAGTGATGGACGTGAGTGAATGTCATATCAGTCCTGTTGCCAAGGACTGTTGTACTCCATATGTTTATAAAGCGAGTCTGTTTGTGTGCTGAAAGTGTCGGTTCTTATCGTCTCTTCTCCATGAAAGAACATGTTTGCCGACACAGATGGTTTTTTTGTCTGACTATCTAGGCACCATTGTGCTATTTGGTTTGTCCAGAGCTGTTAGTATAAATGTTTTTTTTTTTAATTTCAGGTCTCTGGGTTAAATATTACACCAGAACTCAAAAGCTCCAGCAAAAACAATTAGGTTTTGTTAAGTTTAGTAACTGTTACTAAAGCATCTTTAAACATTAGATATTTGTCAGGGGACATACAAGTGTACATGTGTGAAAATGTGTCTTCCGTGTGTCACCATAAAAGTACCTCGTGCTCAAGCGGTCCCCATTTTAACAGTGGAGATCGAGTCAGTCTAAAGGATCAAAAACAATTAAAATTTAAGAGCCAAGGAGTCATTCACCTGCTGAGCTCTCTACAAAGCATTAATTAATAACAAGGAATACTGACGCAATGATGGCAGAGCATTGTTGGTCAACTCCTCCGTGAACACGCCCTTTTGCCCCCCGACCGTGTGAGTTTAAGAAGAAGGCCCTGTGGGGGTTTAAGTGCTGCTCAGGAAATTGTTGCGGAAGTTTGGGTTTCTTGGGGAAAAGGATTAAAATAGCTGGAGGAGGTGTTACTTAGAAGTATGTAGAGTTACGCATGCACACACACACACCAAAGAGTATCATCATGCCGTTGTTCACCAGAATGACAGTGCCTTTTCATGTTAAAGTACAGTTCCCTGAGGATGTAAGACCTTCTTTGTCTGCTATGTCCTTCCATCCCTTAGACACCAGCCTCAGAGGGCCGTTCATCCCTGGCCATGCTGCCTGCTCTTTGTGGTGCTGGCGGTGGGCTCAACCCCTGCCTTTAGCCCTTCAAGCGTCATACTCCTGGGTGGGGCAGCGACCTGTCACTGATCAGTGCACTTGATAGGGGTGAGAACACCCCAGGGCTGACAACAGTCGGACCGCTACAATAGGGTCCACAGTACCTCTGTCTGATCAGCAGATTGATGTGGAGTCTAAAGATGGTCCAACTGTCTTCTTCTCTGTCTCCCTCAGGGCGCTTGATAGTGTTACATATACTTTTGTGTTTCTCCAGACAACCGAAAACCTTGCGTGCATGTTTGATGTTCCCTCTCTACTCTTATCTTTGGCTGCCTCTATCTGTTTTTGTTTTTGTTTTTTTACAAACCAATCCTGCACAAAAATAACTATTGGATTAAATATAACTTTTCTGTCATATAGGGGATAAAATCTGACTTTCAGTACCTATGTGATTATATCATATTGACCACAAGTTAAATTAGAAATGCATTCCTTCACCTGTTTCACAAGAACAAATAATCTGGTGTGTCTGCATGTATTCATGTTTAATATTTGAGTACAAGCAGCTGACGTTGCAGCAAAGGTGAGAAATAGAGAGACGCCGACATACATGTTCAACATTTTTTTTTCCTCCCACATTGCTACAGTGAAATGGAAGTTTACTATTCTAGTCACACCATGTCCTGTTCCCAGCATCCTTTCACGGGATGACTCAGTGTAGGGGGGGTCATAGGCTCCTCCAGGGTCCATGAATTAGACATGATGCCGCGCCGTTCTGACCAGGGCTGACCGGGACAGGGCAGCTGACTGAGAGGGCGCACACACCAATGCTGCTGGCAGCACGAGGCCTCCTGTGGGTTCAGCTCTATTAATTAGTTAACATCCCTGGGTATCAGGTAGTCGCTGGGTCGACTAACGTGGTTCCATCCGGTTCACAGTGACACAGCGGGAAGGCAAGTAAGACGTGGAGGTGATGCCAGTCTTCCCACAGGACAGTGAAGGGAACCACCAGAAAAACAGCAGCGGGATGCACGTCCTTGTCCCTTTGTGTTGATGAGGAGTGGGCCATCAGTTTTGGGGACATTTTAAGTGCAATATAATTGTATATAATGTATTCCCTCAAGATTACTTAAGTGTGGTCCAATAATCATGGCCTTGGAAGGAGGCAACAGGAGACTGAAACGAGGAGCCTGAGCCTGCTCTTACACACCATCACCATTAGTCCTGGTGTACATTTCTTTGTTTAGATGGGGCGGAGTATCACATATCCGCGACTATGGAAATGGGTGATGTTTATAAAGAGAACAAATTTGTCATGATCACAGAGTTACAGTTATGGGATTCTGAGCGCCGAGCTACCTCACTCCCATTGTGCTCAGAGAAGAGGGGATGGGAGTTGTAGTAAATATATTGTTTTTGGCATATGTAGCAAACAGTAACATGTTTTACATTGATTACATTAGGCTACATCAATGAAGCGCGTAATGTATTCATGTCCAAGCTGCGTTGTCTTGTCAAACTCCCCTATTTACCCATTATTTTTTCTGTATGCCGAGTTGAATCATATAAACGTTTTCCATATTAAAATGGGTGTTAGTGTAGCATGGCTTAGATACTCACTCCATGCAAAGCATTGGCACGTCAAAGTAATGGACCTGAGGTATCCTTATCTCAGCCTACTTTCAAACAGTGAATGCAAGGGATGCGTCACCAAATACAGATATCGTCATCCTTTTGATACACTGGACTGGTTTGGAGAACCAAATACCTAAGAGTCAAGTCTCTGATATTGACTCTCTCTGTCACCCACCACATTAAAATGTGAGGCGAGGCTTTGGCCCTATGAACAGACCAACACGGTGAAAGATTGACCTCCCTCTCAGGTGTTTGCAATAATACTTAGCCAGGATCAGTTGGAGTTGAAGCTCCCCAGCTTGATGTCCTGTGGGACGCAGGTCTAGTACAACATGTGCTGTGTCGTGCAACACAAAGCATAGACTGCTGTTAGTAACAGCCAATGTTATGAACCACGTTATGAGCCACAGTGCAAAGACTGTTTATTACTATGACATTCTACTTCATGACCTTTAGGAAATTTTGATGAAAATGTTTTTTTTTTTTTAATCTTTTTACCAACTGGCCGTAATGCTGTCTTGTTTTTTGTTTCCCTCGTAGCTCCGTAGCTGATGTCCTTGTCTTCATCAGGGGCCTTGCCGAACATGATGGGCACTCTGCTGGCAGAGATGGAAAGGCCACCAGCTTCCAGCTGACTCCATAGTGATTGGACTCACCCCTGCTTTTAAATTGAGGACGTGGTGATGGTCAACAGTAACACGCTCCTCTTTCATGTTGTCGAACTCTGTGTTTTTAAGAGCGTTTTCCAAGACCTTTTCCAAAAGTCTCTGTCTTTGCACAGTCTTCACTTGAAGGGCTCCACCGAGGAGCTCCTATGCGGGGCCCGCGTTACGGTCGGGATTATCGGTGCCGCCCCGGTGGCACCCTGGGATGCATGTGATGAGTAGCCCTCACTCCACCAATGAGACGGAGAGCTGCAGCAGCGAAGGCAGCAGCTGTGCCACCACCTCCAGCGCCACCACATCGGAGCCCTCATCCATGTCAGGACCCGTCCGCTCACTCCTGCCTTCCCCAAGCGAGCCGCCCGCCATCCCTCAACATGACGCCCCTGCTCCCCGTCCCCTGCCACCCCCACCACCGGGGGCGCCTCCCCCGCCTCCCCCTCCGCCCACCATGCCGGCCGCTCACGGGCAGAGGAAGAAGCGGCGGGTGCGAAGCTTCTTCTGGAAGCCCATCCCCGAGGAGAAGGTGCGGGGCAAGCCCAACATCTGGACCATGGCCGTGCGCCAGCAGCCCTACCAGATTGACGTGAGCACTGTGGAGGAGCTGTTTGGGCAGCAGGAGGAATTGTCCACGGCCACGCGGGGGGGCACGCACGCCGGCAGCACTTCGGCCCGCGTCGTTCGCTCCCGCTCCTTCAAGGAGGGCAACAAAGACGAGGTAAGAGTGGAAAGTTGGGATCAGTAAGTAGTTTATTCATTTAGTCAGACATTCTTTGCAGATCCAGTCTGATAGCTAAAGGAATGGGCTTTGAGTGATCTAAATAGACATGCAGTAAGCTATGAGTAGTAAGCTCGGCTTGAACCTGATGTCGTCATTCTCAGACTGTTTCAAGATGTCACTTCTTCACACAAAGCATTAGTTTCCTTATACATATGTTTGTCCATGCGAAGCAAACGATAATCGCAAACATCTAGCAGCATGTAAAGTGTCAAGGTATACCAGCGTGAGGCTTAGGGACACCGTTGTCGTAGAACATTTTTCCCCAATGGAGCAACTATAAAGTCAATGTGCCAGCCAGTGGTTGAAGCCTGCAGGGAACCACCTTGTTATCACCCGTAACTCACGTGGGACTTCAAATATAGCCTCGATCTACGCACACAGAGGCCCATGAGTATAGGCACCCCCTAGATCCCATAGTGACCCTGACAAACAATGTATACCTTCAGCTAAACAGATCTTAGGGGATTTTCTTGATGTAATATCGTTATCTATCGTATAACTGCAAAATTGACAGACTTTAATGCTTCACAATTGTTTAATACATGTTAATTTCTTATGCTGTTTTGTTTGGCCTTGTTTATCCCACAACTATAACCGAGCAGCAAAAGTTCACAGGTGCCATGGTGAACGTAGTCTTTTTTCAATGGCAAGTCGTTTCAGTTACTACAATAACAAAGCACCTCATTATACTACACCATTACACCATCTTTCCCGCTGCCCTTATCGTCCTCTTCGTGCCAGACTCCACTCAGGCCCTCTTTTTAAATTCACAGCCATGTCTAAATGCCATAATTACTGGATGTTTTTTGAACGGCCCTGTTCAGGAACTTTCCAACACACCTTTTAAGTTGAGGTAATTGAAGCCAACAGACAACGTTGTTACCACCGGTTGCTGTGTAGCACACATGGGGCCCCGGCTGAAATTACAGGTGTCCTATAGTGTGACCAGCCGGCAGTTAGCGTGACGTCATGATGGTGCCCATGTCACGCATTGGTTAGCCAAGCCCGCAGGTAGGGCAGCGCAACACCAGCACCAGCATAGTGGATTGAGTGGAACCTAAAGGAATTAAAGAATATGAAGACTATAGAATGAGGAGACTATAGAATAGGAAGGCTATAGAATAAGGAGGCTGTAGAGTAAGGACACTATGGAATAAGGAGACTATAGAATAAGGGGACTATAGAATAGGAAGGCTATAGAATAAGAAGGCTGTAGAGTGAGGATAGAATATGATGAAGAAACTATAGAATAAGGAGACTTTAGAATAAGGAGACTTTAGAATAAGGAGATTATAGAATAAGGAGACTAAAGAATAAAGATATTATATAATAAGGAGGCTATGGAATAAGGAGGATGTAGAATATGGAGACTATTGAATAAGGAGACCATAGAATAAGAAGGCTATAGAATAAGGAGGCTATAGAATAAGGAAACTATAGAATAAGGAGACTATAGAATGCCTAAGACCAACTGCAGCCATTTGCACAATGATTCACTGTGCCTTCCTTTTTCGCTGAAACCACACTTTCCTTCTGTTTCCAGATCAGCATCCTGGACTCCAAGAGAGGGATGAACGTGGGCATTTTCCTCAAGCAGTTTAAGAAGTAAGTCTTCTGGCAGCTTGCCCTCTCTGTGAGTCTGTCTTGCGTAAAGCTCAGCTGGCCGTGTGTGCATAATTATTCCAATTAGAGAGGTGGTACGCCCTGTGTGAAATCCAATGTCATTGTGCAACTGCGCTGAGGCCCAAATGTCCAGCGATAAAGTCCCGTGTGACATCTCAATCCACTACTGGCACTAGAGTGTGAGTGTGAGTGTGAGTGTGAGTGTGTGTGTGTGTGTGTGTGTGTGTGTGTGTGCGTGTGTGCGTGCGCACGCGTAGTGTATGCTTTTCGGTCTGCTTATGCTGCAGTAATTAAGTATCTACTTTGTGTGTGTGTGTGTGTGTCCAGGCACATGGAACGGCACGACGCGGGTGG
>JAVQJS010013037.1:0-17198 GCA_036024795.1 Galaxias rostratus | reverse complement strand
TTCCTAGCATAGTAATAATAATATATGCAGATAGAAAACACAACAATGTCGGAATTAAAGGCAGCACATAATACACACACTCAATTAGTATGAAGGGATAAACCAACTTTTGTTAAAATAAGTCTGTGATTTTTCTAGATTATTGGTCATGAATGAATAGTATACTGTAACTAGCAGACACTACCCTCTGGATCCCCTTCCACTTTCAGTGTTTGTTAGTTTATGATTTGTTATGTAACTCTACTTTTACTACTAATAAAGCTGTAGGAATTGAATTTACAGGGTCAAAAATAGTACTATTGGCATTGTTGATTGATATATGACAATATGTTAATGATGCTTATCAAAATTTGGAATTCATCACGCATGCTTTAAAGGAGCTGGAAGTGTGCAACGTCTCACCTATGTCTGCCGTACTGGGGTGGAATAATGTGTTGGTGTAGGTAACAAATTGAAGCTGACGATTCAGGTTGGGGAGGACACTACTGGACAGGGTCATGTGCATCTCGCCATCGCCTTTGATCTTCACACCGTCAACGTCTGCTGCCACATTTAATATTCCCATAGTGACGGTGATGTTCACCTAGTCACAAAGAGAGGGTCAGAGCCGAGGTAGAAGATAAGTCATCAACATAAGTTGTAAAACAACAAATACTTGACACATGCAACCATAAACAGAAAAGCTTGACACTACCACACAGTCAACGTACTGAGTAGGATTCTTTAAGACTGTCTTGCAGCGCCAATCCTAGAAAAACATATAAGAGTCATTAGAGGCACATTTGAAACAGCTGTGTTAGATCCACTCTTGAATTCCTGGCAGTGTGGCCCCAATGTATTGCTATGACAAAATTTGGGCATCCTAGTTGATGTTCCGGCCTGGAATGTGGTTTCTAGGATGAGGGTACGGTCAGAGCGAAGGCAAGGTCACCAAAGAGACAGCATGCGCCTTTTGGAGACACTGAAGGCAAGAAGTTTGTGTTTTAAGTCATAGTATGAAGTTATGTCTCAGTTTCCTGAGTATGTGTCTTTAGATATGCCGATTGTGAACATGTGATCCATCTTGTCCGATAGAATGATGTTTATCTTATAGATCTATATTCTCGTTAGAACCTTGTCAGCTAAACAGAAAGTACTGTTGCTAGACTGATTCGACTGTAGAGTGTTCTCTGTGTACAGACTGTTCTTTTCTTGGTTTCTCTCTCTCATAATTTTTTTTCTGTCAAATATTGAAAATATCCATTACAACATGGAAATACACTCTCTGATTAGCATGTGTATGGCTGGTCGCCTGTGTTAGTATTTAGTTATCTTTGATTGAACAACATGTTAACATTTGTATTCTAGTACAAAGAAAAATCTGTAAATATGTTTTCCATTTATACTGATTCTTTACAATAAAGACAGACCTGGAATAAGGATGGTTTTCAGGGGTCGCACCTCAACCCCCTGTGTTGGATATTGTAGGGGACTGTTGACTTCTGCCACAATAAGCATATCTGCAGATGACTGAGACCTAAAAGAAACATAACATTCAAAAGGATAGTATCTTCTGTGATGGCAACTATCTGGACAAGTTTAGAATGACTGGATCGCTGCCATCTAAAAACATTGTATGCAATTTATTTACATTGATTCACAGTAACAGATTGCCTCAACACATTTACATCAAATGACTTCCTACAGTGTATCAAATTGTGCTTCAAACTGATTAGTTTGGTTACCTCATTTGAAAGCTCTGGTATTCCTTAGCCCTCCGTCTCTTCATTTCTTCCAGCTCAGAGGCCTCAAAGGCAGTGTGCAGAGGGTGGGCTGACACCCGTGGAAATAGAAGTTGAGCGAAGGGCAAATTCACTCCCCCACTCTCGCCCTCACAAACACATCCATTACGTGCTAATAGGCTAAAGAAAGGTTTAGAGTAAGTGAGTGTTTGTTTTTATCAACATAATGTACAGTTTATCAGGTGCATTCACCTGTCAAGTAGTGTAAACTAGGTACCGGGTGAGAAAGTCAAGTCTCTAAACTCACCTTGCCACGCCCTCTCTTAGGTGGTATGGGACATGGCCAGATCTTTGGTCGGGTTCGGGGAGTCGTCCCTCCAGATGTTGATCTATTAGTGCCACCGGTCTCTGCCTCACGTCTACCGTGGTGTATCCCCGGGTGGGCCATGAATGAAGAAGGGCCAACACCAGCACTACTGAAGCCACAAAGGCTAAAAGCACGGTCTTCCTTAGCGAGCGCATCCTAAAACCTGCAAGAAAACAGCGGTTGAAGAAAACTGGCAAAGCTTTGATTGGATGAAGGTGCATGCAAATGTGTTGATGTTCTGCCTCACGTTATGTCACAAAAGGATAATATGAAATGCTGGATCATTGATGCTTAGTTATGAGTTGTTTACACGTGTTAATACATTGAGTAGAAGTAAAATTACAAAGAATTGGAAATGCTGCAAAACAACAGTTTTACCTAGCTGCCTCATGCCATACAGAAAAAGGGAGCCCCCCGCAGGTAACCGCATCTCCAAAAACCATACAGGAGCAAAGGATCCTCGGCATCTACAAACAGCAGAGGTGTTTCTAACAAGCGGATTGATAACTTGTCTCAAAGGAAAGGCCATTCATGAGGCAGGGAGATGTGATGCAGATAAATGAATGAGCATTTTGTAAATTAATACAAGTACATTTGCAAATACACAACACAATTATATTAGTATCAGAAAATGACTAGCGACTACATATTAGTACAGGATTTCTGCAAATTTGTGATGAACCAAAATATGCTGTGTGTATTTAGGAAGATTGGAAATGATTTAATATATAAAAAAACATAATTTAGATATTTTAGTTTCACACTGTCCATGCAGCTGCAATAACATTAGACACAATTCTGTAAAATGCATAATGGAATATTGTGCTCGTGCAAATGGGTTATTATATATAACCAATCTAGTGTTGGTAAGATTAAAAAATCACAAACAGCATTGCATTTATGGTCAGCAGCTTTGAGGTTTCTAAGCCACTCTGCTTGACTCAAACGGATATTTTATGTGGGCTGGAACCAGCTCCACACAGCATTATCATGAAACCACTTCCATTCATCCATTGGCTATACCGCATATCCTTTGCACGGTCGTGGGGGGCCTGGAATCTGGACACCCTGGACAGGTTGCCTGTCTATCACAGGGCCGACACATAAGGACATACAGCACACAGCAATTGAGAGAAAATCGGACTCCCCGTTGGAAACCCACGCAAACACCGGGAGAACATGCAAACTCCACACAGAAGGGCCTTTGGGTCAGGTGGGGATTGTTATGAGGCAACAGTGCTAACCACCGAGCCACAGCGCTGCCCAATCTGACCACTTGACACTGCTAATCCATTTAAATTACATTTAAAGGAATCATCAGGAATGCAGTTGTGTTTTGAGTGTAAAGGAAAGATGGGAAAGCTTGACCAAGCCAAGACGCCCAATTTGGCATGTTGATCTACGATTTTATAAGGCATGCAAGACATGTTTTCCTGGCGGTAATCTGATGTACGGTCTAAGGATATAGGTTATGGGATCTAAGTCTACGGATATACGGTAGGCAGGCAGGCGCTAATTTAGAGTGTCTGCCGGTCTAAATTTACAATTGCAGCACCAACGATCTAACCGGTTAGTTAGCTATGACAACATTATATACGCACGGATTTAGTCCAGTTTAATTCAGAAGCGTTTAACAATTCAAACCAAAGCCATGCAGCTAAATTATAAAATAGTAAGAGCCAGGGTGTGTGCAGATAATGCAAGCGTTCCTGATAATGTGCGTGCCGGCTGTTTATAACAATCCAATGCAAATAATACAGTTAACTGCATCCACACTCCGGAATCAATTCATAACTATCCAGGCATCCTGAGCAAAATACTATAAACGGCCTATACGGCAAATAGATGTAGATATTTTAGACCATCGCCAATCTCCTTTCTCATTCCACTAAGAAATTCAGCAGGCCTCTCGTCCAACCGGGAGGAGCTCAAGATTGCAGACAAATAACTGCATATTCTATTCATACTTTTCTATATGGCGAACTGATTCAATTACTATTTTCCTATACGGAATGTATTAATTTACATAGGCCAATGTCATCTTAAAAAAAAAAAAAAAAAAAAATCCAATTGCAATGCACACATATCTGATATGATTTGGACAATAAGACAATGAATCAAATAGGTTTTGCATATGTACATCATTAAACACGTTTGGACTGTTATAACCAACTTAAAGAACAATAAAAAGAAGCGTATTGCATATGGATGCATTGCCGACAGCTGGAAGAGGCACACAAGCAATCGTACCTCAACAGTGGATGTTCTCCCAAAATATTGTTGATGGGTATTCCTGTAGGCTACTTATTATGAAGGCTACGTGAGGATATGCTTAAAAAACATTCAACACTGAACGCCATGGATCAGAACAAAATTCCAATGGATGAATGCTCATCTCCACAGCATACGGCGTGGCTCCCGTTGCTCTTTTGAATCCACTGGTAAAACTACGCGACAGGGTGACTGTGTGGTTCATCATTGGAATCGCAGCATCATACGTCGAATGATCAGTATGGTGATATGAAGACAATAGCAGCCGCAAGGGAACAACAACCTCCAAACTCGATGTTGAATGCAGAATTTTAATGCTTTTGTTTTTTGTATTTGTATGTGTTGCATAGCAAAACGTTTATACCTCAATAATTTGCTATAGGCATACGGAGGTATTACGTAACTTGAACATATTTCGTAGAAGTTGTTTTTATTTGGTTAAATGGACGGTTAGCTGATATAGTTGCTCAGTTCATCTACTAATTAGCATGCAATTTGTTTAAGATTGCTAGCTTGCTTACGCAGCATTGCATACGTTAATTCAATCATGGGACTCCTGTACTTTTTCTAAACGTTACCGTATTTTATGCGAACAAAGTTATGCTATATATACTAAAATATATACATATGTTATTTATATATATATATATACAATATAATATATATACACTACTGTTCAAAAGTTTGGGGTCACCCAGACAATTTTGTGTTTTCCATGAAAAGTCACTTTTATTTTTTTACCGTGAGTTGTAAAATTAATAGAAAATATAGTCAAGACATTGACAAGGTTAGAAATAATCATTTGTATTCGAAATAATATTTTTATTTTCTTCAAAATTTGCTTTTGTCGAAGAATCCTCCATTTGCAGCAATTACAGTATTGCAGACCTTTGGCATTCTAGCAGTTTATTTGTTGAGGTAATCTGTAGAAATTTCACCCCACGCTTCTAGAAGCCCCTCCCACAAGATAGATTGGCTGGATGGGCTTTTGGGACCATACGGTCAAGATGCTCACACAACAGCCCAATGGGGTTTAGATCTGGTGACTGCGCTGGCCACTCCATTACAGATGGAATACCAGTTGCCTCCTTGTTCTCGAAATAGTTCTTGCACAATGTGGAGGTGTGCTTTGGGTCATTGTCCTGTTGTAGGATGAAATTGGCTCCAATCAAGCACTGTCCATAGGGTATGGCATGGCGTTGCAAAATGGACTGATGGCCTTCCTAATTCAAAATCTCTTTCACCCTAAACAAATCTCCCACCTTACCAGCAGCAAAGCAACCCCATCACGTTACCCCCACCTTGCTTGACAGATGGTTTCAGGCACTCTTCGAGCATCTTTTCAGTTGGTCTTACGATTCTTGGCAATTTCTCGCATGGAATATCCTTCATGTCTAAGAACAGGAAATGGACTGTTTCGCATGAAAGATATCCTTTTTTGGCAATTTTGAGCCCACAAATGTGACGCTCCAGAGACTCAACCTGCTCAAAGGAAGGCCAGTTTTATAGCTTCCCTAACGAGCTAAACTGTTTTCAGTTGTGCTAACATGATTTCACAAGGGTTTTCTAAAAATCCATTAGCCTTTTGACACAATGAGCAAACACATTGTACCATTAGAACACTGGATTGATAGTTGCTGGAAATGGGCCTCTATACACCAATGTAGATATTGCACCAAAACCCAGACATGTAGGTAGAATTGTCATTTACCACATTAGCAATGTATAGAGAGTATTTCTGATTAGTTTAAAGTTATGTTCATTGAAAAAAACTGTGCTTTTCTTTAAAAAATAAGGACATTTCTGAGTGACCGCAAACTTTTGAACGGTAGTATATATATATATATATATATATATATATATATATATATATATATATATATTCGGCCTCGTTTGAGTTCCTTGAGAAGGAAGTCGAAACATGCTTTTTGGAACAATGGAACAACAATATAAACAAACTAAAGGCTGTTTGAATGTATTTTACTTGTTGACTGTATTACAAAGTGCCCTAACTTAAGTTTTTACCAAGCCTAAACTAGTTGAACCAATTGAGAATCAGTTAAAAGCATGAGTTTTTAATGTGTGCAAAGTAGTCAGATGTCATATTAAACTGCGATTTCAATTCGGCATTCCTGTCATGTAGTAAGCTTCGGTACTCGCACCGCTCACTTTCATAAAACAAGCCCCCTACACGAGATCACAACAAAGTGAAAATTGATTGGCATGTCAGTTAGCCTATGTGAGTGACTTACATTCAGTTTGGCCAATCCACATTCCCCATGTCAGGCAATTTCATCTCACAAGAAGATCAGGGATGTAAGGATCATGGCTTCTCTCTCATTTTGGTGGCTAAATGAACTATACGTTTTCTTTTTAATATGTCTTCTTTATACTTCAGCTTTCTTGAATTTAGAAGAACTTAATGAGATGAAATATGGGATACAAATTCTTCCTGATCCTGTCATCATGGGGCAGGTATGTTGTGCTGCTGGTATCCTAGCAAGATAACGTTTGAATAGCTAACGAAATGGCCTGGCTGCGTTTGTATATTATTTTAAGAAAGGTGTGCTGTTAAGGTTACGTCTGCTGCTGTTTTAAAAAACAAGGTTCACAACGTCTCTCACTACAGAGCATTAAGGAAAGTAAATATTACGATATTGCATTCTACTCCGTCTAACAAATCAAGTTAGTTAAGTTAGCAGCCAGTATGTTAATGCTAACGCCAAACAGGTACCAAATGGCACAGACAGTCATTGTGGTTCATTGACGTTGTGGCCACAAAAAGGACGCTGCATATTGAATGTAGACAGTACCAAAGCTCCCCAAAACAAATACATTGTAATTAAGCCGCTTTTGCAACAGTTCGTGAATTATGCGCGTTTATAGGGGAGACGGGCAGTTTTAATTTAAATGAGGGCACTTTAGAGCTGCGTTGTATTACGCTTTACGCTCCAAGAATAAAAATGTATACTCTGTGCCCGGTCACACATTGATACTGTTATGTAAAGTAGGGCTTTTTAATTAAAAAGCACCGTCAGTGCTTCTGCGTGACCGACAGATCACATATGTCCAGAACAGTGTAACGCCATCAGCTGTCAATCATTGTTATGAAAGACTACTTATGAGTGTAAAATTGAAATAATATATTTTACTATTCTGCCGATTGAGTTCTCTTGGACCTTTTTTCATGAAAGAAAAAGTAACTAGGCGTGTTGGCAGTTCAGTAGCGATTTAATTAGTTGTTTTTTGTAGGCCAAGACTGAAGAGATAATGATGGTGTCCAATAAGTACAAGCAACTCTATGAATGTCGACTTCCGGAACAAGCTGTGAGGTTTCATCAGGACCCGGCCTGTGAGCCGGACTCCCATGGCTACACTGGACCTGACATCCCAGAGCTTTTGAAGCCCATGCACAGTAGCCCCTGCTTGGTGAAGGTGAGTAGAGCTTACCCTTACCTAAAAACCAGCCTTTTAAGCTCTCCGGAGTTGAAAGGCTTCGTTCTCCTTGAGGCACTCCAGATATTCCTTTGACACTAATTGGTACAGCAGAAAGTATGTCACTTGCAGTTAAATGGTGGCAGGCTAAACAATTCTAATGCAGGAATAACACTATCCAAACTTTCATGACTTTACGAGGCTATTTATCCATGCAAGGTTTACCGAATGGCTTAAGACTCTAGAGTTCTCTAGACTCACTAGTTTGGTAGTGTTCATCGATATGTAACTTTGATTAATTCGTTACTCAACTCCAGATGAAGTTAACTCTCTTGTGTAATTAATCAATATTTTAGAAAGATTGCAGGTGCATTAGAAGCAAGTTATTTTGCTGGAAGCCATAATAATCTAAATAAATAGAATGTGTTGCACTAATATGTTGAACATGCCTTACTTTGTTAAGTAACCGCTTCTCTTTTTGTTCTCTGTCTGCACGCTGTCTGTTTCCTGTTTTTTTTCGGATGACTTCCTTATGTCTAACGATGAAGCTTAAAGGATTACGATAAAAATATAAAATAGTCTCTGCATTTACCGTTGAAACTGTTCAGTTTTCATATCACACATGATGTGGTACAAAAGATCAACTATGTGTGGAATTTGCATGTTCTCTATGTGTTAGCTTGGGTTTCCTCCGGGTACTCCCCTTTCCTCCCATAGTCCAAAAAACATGCAGGTTAATTGGTGACTAAATTGTCTGTAGGTGTGAATATTAGTGTGAGTTATTGTCTGTCCCTATGTGTTGACCCTGTGATAGGCCGGCGACCTCTCTAGGGTGTACCCTGCCTCTCGCCCTATGTTGGCTGAGATAGGTTCCAGCCCCCTCCCTCCGCAACCTTGCATAGGATCGGCGGGATAGCTAATCCAAGATAAAAAAATTTAGACACCAATATTAAGAAGATTTAGAATATATAGAAGTTGTCGGAATTGCCAGGATAAAATAAATAGGATCTATTAGCTGTGAGAGATCCCCACTCTATTCCAGCATGCGTTTTTCAGCTGTTCTGCATAGATTACTTACGGTCTCCTGAAAAGGGAAAAAAGGGGATATGGTTTTCTTAATCTATTTCTGCAGGCTTTGAACCAGCAATGCTCGACAGCAAAGCTTATCTTTATGTTTATACCTTTGTCATGAGATGAGCCCACCTTCTTTGGTTCTTTACTTTGGCGCCCATATGGGATCTTTCCTTTGTAGCGACAACCTCTGTTTACTAGTTTCTGATATATCTGACACAGATTGTTTGGTATGGCGCTGTTCTTTGTAGCGGATCCCTATTTCCTTAAGTAGTTTTATTCTTGATATTGCCACAAATCTATGCCATCCAATTTATATAGTCATGCATTATCAATTATTAATACACGTGTGCTTTTCCAGCTGCCCTGAGCCTTGTTAGCCTATGTATCTTCCTTTTCTGAACGAATTCCCTGACTAAGCCATTGTGGAGTCTGTCGTCTTCTGCTCCAACAGGCATGGCATTGACTATTGACAGCCTATGCACTATTGCTGCCTCCAAGCACTTTAGTGGCGTCAGTTGTATCTTCCTTAGGTATAGCTAGTGTGGCACCCAGAGAGTATTGGTGTATTTGAACTTTTTTGTAACCTTTTTCTGCAGACAAAAGACTGGTGGACGTATGAGTTCTGCCACGGACAGCATATCAGACAGTACCATCTTGAGGGTAAGATATTACAGTTTTTAAATCTGATCTTATCTTTTCTAGGCAGTCTTTTTTACTTTGGTTCTTGTATGTTTTTACAGATGCTGAAATCAAAGGAGATGTTCTCTTTCTGGGTTATTATGCATCAGAGTTTGACTGGAGCAATGAAACCGCAAAGGTAAATTCCAGTTGTTATTTTATACTTAATAATTTTTTTTCCTTCTACTACCTCTTCTAAACTACACAATGCATCAATTGCTTCAAAGTTGGTTTAGTCTCTTATCGTACATATGTTCATACTTTTGTCCTCCAACTGTCAATCAGTTTTATATAATTATGGTGGCATGCTATAGTCACGGCTTAATTCTTGCCACTGAAACCAAATCTATAATTATATTTGGTATTGTTTGTTATGGTAAACCCTACTTATTTAACAACAAAAATGTATTTTAATAAAGTTCTTGTTGAAGTGTACAGTGTGGTTATGCGTTGGGATTATACAACATGGTTGCTCTTCTTTCCTCCCCAGGCCTCCAAGCAACATCGGCTAAAGCGCTACCACAGTCAGAGTTATGTGAATGGTTCCAAATGTGATCTTAATGGAAGTCCCAGAGAAACAGAAGTTAGGGTACATGCCTGCTCTGTAACTTTGCCCAATCAAATCATAATAATGAGTAATGGATGGATGGATTATTTTTATCTTCTTAAACCAGAAAATTAAATCAGTGATGAAACAAAAATGTATCAATCTCATGTATGTGAATGGTTTATCTCCAGTTTGTCTGTGAGGAAGGTTCTGGGGACTACATCACCCGAGTGGATGAGCCTCAGTCTTGCCGCTATGTGTTGACAGTCCACACCAGTCGCACCTGCCAGCACCCGTTCTTACGGCCACCCTCCAGCGCCAAGCCACAGAGCATAGTGTGCCAACCCGCCCTCAGTGCCCAGCAGTACATGGATTATGTCAGGGCTCAAGTCTGTATGTCACGGAGGCAGTTGATTGTCACCAAATGTGATATTATCTCTGTTTTAAATTGAGCTTACTAATCTTGAAAGCCTTGTAAAAATAGCTTCTCCAATGTGCTCCTCTCTCCATTATCATCTTAATTGTCCTTTCTTTTTTTCTTTCTGTCTTTCTTTCTTTCTTTCTCTCTCGCAGCTGATACAAAACGTAAAGTGGAGCAAATCTCTGAGGAGTTGAAGACTCTTGATGAGATGTTGGCTGGGGATGACAGGACCGATGGCTTAGTGGACGAGACTGTTACGTTGATACAGGATGGTGACTCCAGTCCTGTTGGGTCTGACACAAAAGGTACATTTACTGAAAAGGAGGGGGCCGTCATCATATCAAAAAGAAAATGCAAAAATGGAAAGCACATGTCCTGCGTTTATTCGGTCTGGCTTTTCCATTAAGTATTAATTAAGTTACTGGAAGGCAAACCAATGTCGATTTTGTTTTAAAGCACCCTTCTTCTGACCTTATTTTGAAATGTTTAAAAAAATGTTTAGTCTGTTATGCAGTTGCCTAGATGTAAGATACATTAGCTAATGTGTTCCTGTTGGAACAGAGTCTGCCGTGCCTGAGCCAGATGACTCAGATTTCTGGGAGGGAGTGACGAAGCCTGAGGATGCCAAGCCAACAGACGACCAACCTCCGAATCAGGTAAAGTCATGCTTCACAGTGTGCCCATGTGTTTATAGTACTTTAACTACTCTCATTCTATGGGACGGATGTCCCATTGTGACCCCATTCTGAATGTGTGCAGTGCCTGCATATCTAATTACCTTCACACTAATTGCTGTCTAATGTCCACAGGCTGCGGATGAGGCTCGTAATGATGCCATTGCAGATAACGAAGTCATTGAAGAAGGTAATATAATTCTGGATTCTCGCACGTGGTCACAACATGTGCATTCTGAACAATTCTCAATGTTGAAATGCATGTTGTTCTAATTCTTCTTAGGATTTGGAGATGAGAAATTCAACTTTAAAATTATTACAGACCCTGCAGACCTGATGAAATTTGTCCAGCATCTCAAACAGAGCAATAGAAAGGTCCTGGTGCTAATCAGCCAATACGTATAATTTTTGCAAATATAAGGGATTTACTAAAAGCATTACTGTATTGGGTGTTTTATTTTGTAAATGACTCTCTTTATAGAAAAAAGAAAAAGAATCCCAAAAACAGGCAGATTTGCAGACAGAAGATATTGTAAAGAAATCAAACGATGAGGAAGAAGAACAAGATGAAGATGAGAAGATTCTACAAGAGTTTAAGGAGGAGATTGCTGACCTTTCTGTGCCCTCTGCCAAAATCGAGGAGATCAAAGAAGAAATGCAGAATCAGTTTGACAACATCATAGAGGAGGTATATAAATGAGCATGTTCACACAATGCACATGAGTTTAATTGCATTCTTTAATAGGTGCTCTGCGGTCTATCTATCCACAAATCTAAAATATAATTGAGGTATCAAAAAGTATTTAGGAAATAATCAATGTATTTCAAAATCATTTCTCAAATGTATTTAGTTGTCATTGCTGTTGGTGATTGCATATGATTGATTAGGTAAGTCCCTTAATTTGGCCTGGTTTACCTTTGTGTAGGCCCAACAGGAGCTGGAGACCGAGGGTTTGAAAGGAGAGTTTGATCGCACTCAGGCAACACAGACCCTGGAGACTACTTTGGACAAGTTGCTTTACCGCCTGGAAGACAAAGAAGCCCAGGATCCAGAAGAGCAGCCTGAAGGAGGTGGTGGAGCCAGTGACCCAGCCAGAGGCAGCCCCAGCCTGGCACCACGTCAGCCAGGTAACTGAGCAGTTTGTCTGGAGCTCTTCTCAATTCACCTTACATTCAGTCTACATCTTCATCTCCCCTCCATATGCATTCTGTAAATGTGTGTCCTGAAATGTTACATCGCGTGTTGAGTGGCTTACAATGCAGCCTTAATCTTTTTGTTTATGCCCTAAAAGTAGACCAAAACAGATGTAGGCCAGGCTACAAGGATAGAACAGAATCAAAAGTCTTAGTAGATCATTAACATGCCAAAATATTTGTAATCCCGTGGTCCGTACTGGGCCATCCTCCTTTGCTGCCTTTGATGTAATAGTGGGAGGTTTTGCACTACTACATTACCATGGAATAGAGTGTTGGTGCTCATATTCCTGGCCCCAGTGCCTCATGACTGATGCCCTACAGGTTATCTCTGGGGGGGCTTGTGTTTATACCTCTTTTGTCTTGTCAACCCAGACCAAGCGGCCGATGACCATGTTAAGATCAGGATTACTAAGTATAAATCGGGCAGCAGCCCTGATGGGGAGGTCAAAGTTCAGGAGATGGGAGAAGGCGACCCCCAGTGGCAGCACATAAAGGACGTGGTTAAAGAACAGCTAGAGAAAGCAGGACTGAAGGCCGAAGGTAGGAGGGGGAGTGCCCATACACACATGGCCTATATCTCTTTCATCTGTTATCATTCTATCAATTGCTATCCCATCCTCTTCTCATTATTTTCCATAATCAACTCAGGTGTGGGGTTGAATAAAAAATATGGAAACTGAGAGGACCTTTCAAGCTAAAGATGTTTGTAGCTCTCTGATCCAAGAAACAATACAATGAGCATTACTTTCAACAACTGACGAAAAGACATCACAGCGCCAAAAGGGCATGAGCCACTTTACTCGTTGATGCAATATGCGTGTCTCCCACTCATTTTTACAACTTTCCACTCTTATCCTGCTGTTTACTTGTCTTTTTTAATGTATTTTTCATAACACAGTACTTTCTCTTGTACTTGTATAGTATCGTTTTTTTCGTACTTAACATCCGGCACTTTTTGCTTATGTTTTTTCTGTTCTTAATTTTAGGCAAAATTGAAGTCAAGATCTTAACAAGAAAGAATGCTGAGGAGTCTGGCGATCAATGGCTGACTGAAGAAGATACAAAGTCTTTCAGGGAGCTACTGATAAATCTTTTGGTAATTTTGGTCTATATAGACCGTCTGTTGCTGAATAATGAATTGAAAGAATATCACAACAAAGTAATATTTTCATTTTAAAATAAGTAGGATTAAGTTGAGATGACTATAAAGGTGGATGTTTCTGGAAAAGGATTGTTTACTTTTGTCCCACAGACAGGAGGCACCGAAGAGGTTTACAAAGAACAAAAGAGGCAGCAAGAGTTGGAGAATAACTATAAATTTGTGTGGGGAGAGTCACAAGAAGAAACCACCACATCTACTAGCACATCTGACTCTGATGATGTCGACCTTTAAACTGGTGGCATCATTTAGCCTTTGGAATTACAACCAATCATCAGTGTAGACCGTTGGGCTGGGAGTCTCTGGCATCCAACACAACATTGAATTGGTTGTTGTGCCAGAACCCCTGTTGAAGCAGTCATCGCAACACGTGTGTCCACACTTTGTACCTAGCTGTCAACATGAACCATTTTTACAATGAACAGGAACATCTCATTTGAATGATGGTACGATATGTACCCCTGCAAATTTCTTCAAAGACTTAACATCTTGACAAAGGTTTGGTTTACGTTACGTGCCACCGGTGTAAAATGTTCAGATTTTGTTTCCCTCTGGTACAAACAATATGACAATGCTTGTTAGCATAGTTGTGTTTTTAAAGCGTAAGAAAAAAGGTAAGAGGCTGTACAATTTGGATCCACACGTGATTTTGTAAAGTTTTTTGAAGTTTCAATTGTTTCGTTTCTTTGAGCAAGGACACATTTATTTTAAGAAAAAAAAAATCTTTTTTGAGCTGTCAATTGAAACAGTTCAAAAATTTTGATATTTTCAACACACTTTACACTGTGGCACTTTAAAGGTTTTTGAAACCTCTGGAATTTTGAGATTCGTGCTTTTTCTTTCCTTTTGGATTTAGACTATTTCATGCATGCAGGTGTTATGCCATATGCACAAAAGGGATTTTTTTTTTAACCAAAACCATAAAAAACATTTGAGGAAGGCAATGTGTCTAAATATGTTGGCATCTCAACAAAGCCATTTGTTGGGTGCAAAATAACTTGGAATAAGAAAATGGCCAGTTGGATGCAATCAACCAAATTACTGAAGGTATTTCAAATTATTAAAAATATTCAAAGGTGTATTGCCCTTGTATTCAAGGGCTTAGTGTGAATACATGTAGCGGATGGTCTTAAATCTATAAATAATTGCTATTGACTTAAGATGACTTTTGTTCTATAATTGGGTTGAAATGACAAGTTTTGCAACAGTGATGTCAGTTCTGTTAAACAATAGATGCAATTTGAACCTATTTGTGCACATGTTCTTGCCCTAGTGATGGCTTCAGCCCAGTTTATATTATTGGAACCAGTGCTGTACTTGGTCTAAATTCAGATTTTTAGCTGCCTTGTATATACTGTCTTTGTACACTGATGCCTCATTAATTAAAAAATAAAGACTATAGGAAAATATAATTCAGTTTTTTTTATGTGATATAAAAGGACAGTCTATATGAAACATGAAGAGACTGGCAGGGATCAAACAAACACATAATACCTTGATCAGGACAGGGTGATTGTAATATGCACGCCCCTCCAGGAGGTGGCGATATAGTGCATAACAAATTCACTTCACACTTTACATCACGCATGGCTGGTTGTGTTTACAATTTTGTTTGAAGGTGGGTCATGACGCTGCAGTGATGTTACAGCTTCAGACTTTTCTTTCGTTTAACGCGATCTATGCACGATGACTGTGATTAAAACTCGATGTAGGATTGGTCGTTTCTAGTTTTGACTTGAGATTATTGTTGGATTTGGATGTATAGTGTGCTGACTGCCAATGTGGTACTTTTTCTTAGTCAGCTCTGCGCATTCTGGTGAAGAAGTGCTGGGGCTATGCTGCAGAAAATGTCAACAAACAAGACGATGCGGCGGAGGTGGTAATAGTTAAACCCATAGCTGAAATGTATCACGGCTTTCTTGAATTTATTAGAATTCATAATGCGTATACTGTCAAAATTAAACTGAAAGATTCTATTAGATGCATTCAACTGAAATCGACGACTGTCGTATCGTCTAACAGATGAGCTGAGATATATGTCCTGCTACTGCTCATGGAAGCAGGTAGCTAACTGGGAACTAAACCACTGTTTGCACCACCACCAGTTATGATTGAACCGCAGGAAACCTCTGAGTCTGAGGGCGAAGATGCAGCTGCACCACGGAGTCCGACGTTTCCACCAATCCAAGCACGCGAGCGTATCCCAAAGAGCGGTGTTTGTTCCCGCTCCTACTTCATGGTGGTGATGTTTTTTTTTCATGTCTACATTATTAATGTCATTGCACTACTTCTGTACGTGCATTACAACAACGGTCCAGGGGATTTGGTCACTTCGAGCAGTGGCCCAGCAGCCGAGGACACTATTCATTATCAGTCTGATACCCATGGGGATTTATCCGAATCCGAGTTTTTGCGTGATACAGTTCTTCAAAGGGTAGAGGGCATAAGGGTGAATAATGTAATTTTCTAAATCTTATTGTGTCTGATTTTATATTTCTTGATATCGTTATCATAACCTGGCCAATACATTTCAGGTCGGACACATACAGGAAGTGTCACTGATACCTGGAAAAGTGCACGAGATGAAGACACTAAGTTTAAAACCCCTGCTATTTGGTGAGAGTCTTTTTAGTAAAAAAAAAATAAACAAAGAAAGTGAAATCTTTTTAGTAATTTCAAAACAACTGCTACTAGAAAGTGTTGCTGATATTTTCATCTTTGTGTTTCAGAGATTCCTGAATTCTTGTCTGAAGAGGAGTGTCGTTTAGTAATGCAGCTGGCACAACTGAAAGGTCTGATGGAGAGCCAGGTGATGGTGCCAGATGGACAGGAGGAGCTGACTGAGCAACTTGATCTCAGCCCAGAGGACATTTTCAACCTCCTCGATATTAATCAGGATGGGCAGTTGCAACTTCAAGAGGTGGGTCAAGTTACTCATTATAGTGGGAGCGTGGATTCATGCTGTCGATAAAGGAATTGATACGTGTTGTAATCACTCTGTAAAGTTTTCCACGTCCAATCCTGAAAGCATGCAGTTCCCTCATGCATTTATGGCTTGTCAGTTCTTGTATCGGTAAAACAAATATATAAAAAGCCTGTTTTATACATATTTTTTTTTTATTATTTTTTTATTTTTAAACTACGTTGGAACACTAGAGAGTTTCTGAAAGCATGTCTTGTTCCCATGTGGAGCTGTTTACCAAGTTGAAAACAGCTAGTTACATTGGCCGGCTGCTACTGTATTAAACATGTTATGCATTTGTTTGTAGGTGTGTATGGAATTAAATGTTGGGCTGACGAAAACCTGTGTTCCTGTGCTTCTGGGCTTCCCACAGATATTGACTCATTCACGTGTTCGAGATGGCATCTGGCTCACACCAGAGAATCTGCGGGAGATCTATGCTGGACTCAAAGCTGACGTGGATGGGAACGGTAAGACACTCATCATTCAAGTTCAAAACCTTGAGCTCAAATAAGGAGCTTTTAAATCTCACAGGGAAAAAAATACATTGTTTACCAAAAATATGAACGCTCGTTGTCATGCCTCTCGAAAATATGTTTCCTACTTTGTTTAGCAGTTCAGTGTAGGTCGTTTATTTTTGTAACCGTAGTGACATAGTACAGTGCATGCTGGGAAACAGGAAGTGATTTTTC
>JAVQJS010013013.1:0-10479 GCA_036024795.1 Galaxias rostratus | reverse complement strand
CTGGCGATCTGTCCAGGGTGTACCCTGCCTCTCGCCCGAAGTCAGCTGGGATAGGCTCCAGCTCCCCGTGACCCTGCATAGGATAAGCGGTTCTGATAATGGATGGATGGATGGATGTTTAAAATGTGGTCTAGATAATATTAAACAAGGACAGAAATTAGCTTGAAATAAACAAAGCATTCAAACAAATAGGGCACTTCCCCTGCTCTGACAAATATAATACTATAGAAAATAATATCTCATAATAAAGACAAAAACCGTAGACAAATTACTATGAGATAACTTTTTTCGCATAATTATTAACTTGCAAGTCATAATCACGAGAGACGACAAATCTAAGCTTGCTAAAAACCAGAGACTGCCGGTTAGTTTTTTAGGTTTAGTCCATTTTGAGGTTGAGTTGAGAGGGGTATATCTCCATAAGTGAGATGCTTGCCTTATTACAGAAAAGGTGAACAAGGTGAAATTGAGCAATTTGTGCTTTTGCTAAACTGAAAGAATTATGTCCTCAATAGACGTGAAAATGTCTGCTTAGAAATTACATTTTCAAGTTCATGTTCTGGTTAGGCTATTTCCTTATTTATTTCAGGTCTTGTTTCAGACCACTGACAAGAGTTGGATTGCATGCAGAATTGCAAACCAAAGTATCTTTACAACATAGATCAGACCTGGGATCAATTATCCCTGAAATTCTACATGACATCTGCATTGTATTGATCATTTGATTTCATGGTGATACAATGAGTAAGACTTTCCCAAACACAGACACAGGCGATATAAACAAAATGATTACAAATGGATCCATCCGAGTTGAGTAATTGCAACTTCATGACTTTTCATAAAATCTTAAAGCCATAGCTGCCATAATTTTGCTGGCCGCCACCGCTGGATGTACATGGCGGGAAACACAGACAAAAAAAATGCTAAAGTCTCTAGCTGGAAGTTACGTGGTGTGATCCTGTGACGAATAACAATGTGCTTGTTGTGATGTTGGGAGCCAGTGTCTTACTTTACCTTGAGGCAATGGCCAAGGTGGACCTGGCACCAGGGCACGGCATCTCAACCTCCCATGGAGGGAACTAAGGTGGCTGATAACCCCAATCAACGTGCAACATACAGACCGGTGACAAATTAAAGAAAAAACCTGAATGAATGAGTGGAGAAACATAAAGAATGCAGATGCTTCAACACAGATGTATCGTGTGGTACAATTGAGCAAGTTACATCCAATCATGCTCTGTGGCATGTGTAAAATTGTGGTCGACAACGTACATTTGATGACCTTAGTGCTCAGGCATTTGTGTGATATGTAAGGGAAAGTAGAAGAGCAACTCGTCCTCGGGTGACTGCGAATAGTGAAACATTTCTCCCCTGATGGGAGAGGTCGTTTCCAGGATGACAATGTCCACATCCATAGGGCAGGAGTAGTCACTGAATGGTTTGATGAATATAAAAATTATGTGGATCATGTTTTGGCCTTCACAGTCACCAGATCAAAACCATATAGAAGATATATTTTTATGACTTGGTCATAAAGGGATTCTTTCGAGCACAACACTCCCAAAACAAAGTTTCTCTCAATTTCCGCTGTGTGTTCAGTGCTGTAGCCTTGGGACTGAAAGCCGACAAGATGGTGGGGAGCCTTGGTGCAAACTCAGTACAGGCTAACACAAAGGTATGGATGTCCGAGCCCATAGTGGAACTCCAGAAGTGAGTATGGATGGTTTTAACTGGTTCTTTAATTCAATCAGCACCCTGTTCAAATGTTTCATGGGGACTTGACAGAAGTCACTTTATAAATATTTGCTATTTTGGTGAGTCAGCGTGGAACATTAAGATCTCAAGTTTAATAAGATAAATATGTTTATAGAACATTTCAAGTCATTTCCTGAAAATGTACATTTGTATTCACGTTGCATTCCTCTTTTAAGACAAACCCACTTGCTTGTATCAATGTGACAGGGATGCCACATTACTAAGTAAATGCTGAATGATTAAATTTAACCTGCAGTGCTAGCAAATTGCAAACTGCTAACTTGATGTGGTCAGAATGCTCCCATTGGAAAACATAGAAATAACCTGACAAATGGAAAATACTGGAATGCTTGGCTGGTCGGGTTTTATTTACAGAGTGTTTTCACCCACATGAATTCCTCACAGAAATGCATTTATTTAGTAGAGGTATCTTATTGGACTGTTGTGGTTTTATATTTATTATCCACATATTTCACTTTAGTTTACAATCACTGGTTCTTTATAAGTGTCAGTACCTCAATCTTTTGCGCATTATCCACTTCCTCTGTGACATCAGTCAAACAGTGAGAGCTTTACATCACAGGCAGAGGGATAGAAACACAGTTTAATGTTAAACCAACAGAAAATCTGACAGCAATCCCCAAAGAAAATGTAAGCTTTGACATGTTCCAAATGTTCCACTTTAACCTTTCTAAAGCATTTAGAGGGGTGCTAGTATTAAGTATTAAGAGCATTGTTGTACACTGTATACATATTGCTGTATACATATAATCTCTCCCATTGTCTTATTTACAGTAAATGGTGGGCTTTACAATGCATGCATGCCTCAGCTTTACAGACTCTTTGGAATCAACAATAAAGGGAACGACTGCAATTTCTAGTCAGATCCCATTTTATATATACTGTATAAAATCAATTTTTAAAATGTTCTGGCAATCAATTTCTTTTTTAAATTTTCTTTACCAAGGGAGGTAAATAGTATTATGCATATAGTGTGAATACACATTTAAATCAATGACAGACTGATTGACACAGTATCAAAACCCATTCACAACCCATATGTCAGCTAAAGGTGATGGACTGCTGACAATTCATCATAGTCCATCCATCAGTAGTGCATCCCAAACTGTTATTTTTTACAGGTTTATACAGATCCCTTTGCATCACTAACAACAAAGAATATAAAAAGTTTGTTGGTGCTTCTACTGTATAAGATAAATAAGGTGGTGCGGTGTAATTGACTATTGATTACTCTGAACTTCCAGCAAAGCAATTTGACATCTGACATTATCTTAACAATAAATTGTTGAAGTTATTTAGGTGTTTCTAATAATTAAATGGTTTTTACTCCTTCACATGCAGGGAGATTGGTTTGTGTTAGAGTGTCAACAGCCAGGTGCTGGCATGTTGAGAAAGTTAACAAGGGAGACGCTTTTAAATGATGATTCACGAACATGTTTGTTGGTGCTGAATGGAAAACATTTCCATCCAAGATCAAAACCTGAAATATAGTCAAAAAGGTGTCCATGAGTCTTTTAAATAAAGCGCATTATTATATTAATAAATGGGAAAGGTAATGCTGGGACCTTTGGAATACATTTTCTCACTGTTAAATAATTTCCCCATCAGAATGCAGTCGTAACCCAAGGACTTTTAAAATCCCTTTGGTATTCTTTCAGAACCACGACATGAGGTCGTTTCATAAAACAGATAATCAAAATGCACCTTTTAACAAACAAAACTGCTCAAAGTTATAACTTGAGTGTTGCATTGCTCCCAATGCATAGCTTTATGAGAACTGATAAACAATATTCCATGTTTAGATTATGAAATTTCCAGGTTACGGATATAAAAAGAGATCTGTGGAACATGAACCACAATATCTCTGGATGTAATGTTGTGTCACCATTCCCTATCAGACACTGTTCATATGGTCTCTTGTTCCCATATTCCAGGCAATGTTTACAGTCTTGACAGAATGTGCATGCAAGCCCTTGCCATTTACTGTAGTCATTCACCAACAATACTATAGCAGCATCCTTGGAGCTGGCAGATTATGCATCTCACAACGTCAAAGTGAGACAAAGAAGAGGAGGATGGGGAAGAGGACATGGTGTTGAAAGCAAAGGCCAACCCCCTTTTGAGAGGTCGTCGTGGGCCTCCACTGAGATGTGGTGTGTAGGGTCGTAGTAGAGAAAAACGATGTGTATTTTAAACTGAAGGAGATGTTTTTGTTTGACACTCAAGAACATAAGCATCAAGCAATCGTATTGAAAAGGTTTTGCATTATGCATTTATATTTTTTGAAGAAAGCTTGCAAATAACCCATGATGAAATACAAGAAAAATTGTTTCTATTAGACACACGCACCTACACACACACACACACACACACACACATGCACGCAACATACCACAAATGTCACTGTTTAGTTGTTTGTACAATCCTTTGCCATTGAAGAATAGAAACATTTGATGATTTCTTTCAGCACAATGTTTCCTTCCTCCTCCTGCCTCTCCTCCTCTTCTTTGTCTTAATTTGACATTTATTGGAACCATTATAACGTGCCTGTCCAGAGGATGTTGCTATAATGTTTTAGAAAGTTCTAACACCTAGAATATTTTGTGTGGTAACAGTAAACCAATATTCATGTAGGTTTTTATATTAAATAAGTCATTGAATCAATGATTCTGAAGTTGCAGGATTTCTTCGATACACTAAACCTGTATGTGTTGACAGTTTTGATAGTTGTGTCTAAGGTTAATTTTTTTTTAAAGAAGTTTCTGAAATGACTGCCGACACAACTACACCGTGCATTGAAACTCAAAGGTAAACATGGCAAGTCATAAAAATCAGACATTAGGGTTGTAGCCGATTGAAATTGTGCACTGCACAGTTTATAATATAATAATAGTCGAACATTCGTTATCTGGGAAAAGGTCATTGAAATGAAAAATTGTGTTGATCATCATTTGAATAACTAGTAAGATTTTTTCAATCCTACAGTTTAGTGCATAGTTTACCTTGTTTAATCTTAATTATGCGTGGGGTTAACTTTTGGAGCAACCATAAATCCACAATCCTCTCCCAACATGCACAAACAGAGAGCAATGCACAGACCATTTGCTAAAATATGAGTTCCTTTTAAAGGTATTTCATAGCGGGATTACTGCTTCATGACCTTACAGACTATTTTGGATGATAGATTATTGTGGCAATATCCATTTTGATATTACTATTCGTTACTAAGAGCCTCTGAGTCAGCAGGGCATAGCTTGAAAGGCTTTATGGGGCAAAATAAATTACAATGCCAAGGGAAAGATACAGCACTAATCACACCATTAACTTTAAGCATTGAGACAACTCACTGCGGGCCTGTTTAAGGTGTTGAGAATAGACCAGGGTCATATACTCTACCTTATCATTTTATTTAGAACATGTTGAACAAAATTGTTTTGCTGACATTTTGACCAGACTGCTCAAAGTACTGCAAAGTCAAAGCAAGCTGTCTACACAGTGGTGCAAAGAAGCAGCACTGATAAACTATACTGTACTTTTTTTATTTTATTTAGATCTACATTAATACTATAAAAGCTACGTCCCAAAATATAAGAAGTTGTTACGATGCCTCAAAGCAAAGACAGTATTAGAATGTATGAACAATAATTGTCTCACTTTAGTTTCTCAAGGCTAAGCTCTCAATCTTCATCTTTGTTACGATTGGGGCATTTTATCGAGACATTCCTGGCTTGCCTTTTAGATCAGTTAATAACAAAGAAACAGTCCTCCAATGATAGCAAACGGAGGGAAAGTCTTACAACAATACATAATTCAGCTCACTCTTTTGCTGCCATTGCTGTTCCAATTGTGTTTTTAAGGAAGGTGAAACTCAATCATTGCTTTCATTGACTATTGATATCTTCTCAAGAGATCACTGAAGGTAAACAACTGTATTATAGAAAGGTTTCTGTTGACAGCTATTCAATGAGATCCACTCCTGAATCCGGTTTTCCTTCAAGGTATACAAACAAGGATGTCTCCTGAGTGTCAGGTAATTAAATAAATAAAAACTATAGCCGTTGCTTTATATTGTGGGGAAATACTTGCCACAATGTGCCTTCCTTCTGCTCCGGCTGTTCTCTCTGCTGTGTCTTGATCTGTACTTTACCAAACATTATTCATTACTTTGCGGGATTGTAAATCTGATTTCCTCAACATTTTCTTTGGAATGTGAATCTTAAACACATATAAAGAATTGATTGGTTTTACATTTACTGCATGGATAATCCCCTTAATGGAATCAAATCTGTATTTGAAGATAGAAAGTAAAAAGAATGCACAAGTAGAACAACTCTTTTCAATCAGAGCCCCCTATGAATCACTTTGCAAAATATAGTGTAAGTTTATTTTATGAAACCCCAAGAGCAGCTGTGGTTTTATGGTTGACAGTTTGTAAATGATAAGAAAAATCATAGTAAAACACTGTTGCTATATTATTTAAACATGTATTATCTTTGGTGATACAAGCTCTCCCTCCTCTAAATCATAATTTCACTTGCTATTCATTTTTCAAACCCATCTTAAAACCTATACCTTCATCATGGCGTACCTCAGTTAACTATATTCCTGCCCATTTTACTGATATACTACGCTTTTGCTTACTTACAGTTACAATTGTCGTTGCTGTCTGTCCGTTCTACCTGTTATATTTAATTGTTAACTATTGTTATAGTTTCTATGTTGATATTGTGAAGCATCTTTGGGTGTTAGAAAAGCACTATATAAATTAAATGAATTATTGTTATCATTAGTATTAATCTCCAGTGTGACTAAAACTAAATAATGAAATAATCTCAAAACAACAGATCAGCACAGTACTTGAGAATCCCATATGGGCATTTGATGCATCCCCAAATAAATAAATTGTTCTTTTACAAAGGTTGACTTTTTTCTTTCAGAAGTGGCAATTTGAGATTGCAGAGTAATCCAGTGGCCTTTAGCAAGTGCCACTATTGGCACTATGCTTCCTTGCCCGAACATGCTAATTAATGCGTAACATATTCTCACATAACAAGCAACAGTGGCTGGATTGCTTTCTTATTGCATCAGTGCAATGTAGCGGTTGTTCATGAGAGTGTGTATCTATCTCTATATATGTGTGTGCATGTCCGCTTATTTATTTATACATTTATGTATTAGTTTCTCAGATCCAACATCATAGAGAATACAAGGGGCTTGTCATTGTCTCTCGCAAGGTTGAAAGGCACTGTTGACACACTCTAAATGTCACTCAGAGAGGGTGGGTATTAATTGAGACTTGTCAGATTTGATAAAGATTCTTTAAAAACGTTTGGATTATTTTTTTAAAAAAGCAAACAAAAGTATAAAGACAACAATAGTTTAGAGTACTGCTGTACATAAGTTAAAAATTGCTCACTAGAATAAAAACATAATTATCTTCCAGATTACTGGATAAAGGTATATTGGAGGTATAAGGAGTAAATTAAAAAGTTTAAAAATTACTTTAATGAGTGCTGGTGTCACATGAAACTTGCAAGGTGTACTTAGATTAGTGGTTATGCATGTTAAAGACACTTAGTTAATCAAATGGGTGGTGTCCTGTTTCAATTTAGGATGACAGGTGTTGTGGATGAACAGAGAACCAACCAGTGAAGCCTAAATGATTAATAATGGTATGCAACGTTTTCATTAAGAGGACTAAGGGCAAGGATATTGGGACTCATACAGACATTCTCGTTTTCATCCTCTCACGCCCGCTCTCACACACACACTAAGCGTTAAGAAGAATTTCACTTCATGCAACGGGTGATAGCAAATCGGTTGTCAATGGCATCCAAAGCGGCCCAAAGAAGTGTCCCTTCAAAACAGCTCGTGGCCACATCGCACATCTGTTCGCTCCACCTCTGAGAATGCTCTATTGCTCATGTGCAATTAGGGACCAGAGATGTCAGGTCAGAGTGCTACATGACAAGACTACAATGTTGTGATCTAATCAGGTTGCCTCAGACCGCAAGTAAATACAGAAGAGATAGGGTGTTGTGTTTGTGGTGTGTTTCTATGAGTGCATCTCTGTATAAAATGTTTAAAATGTGTTTATTACTTGACTGATCCAGTGGGCTGGTCAGTTACTTAAGAAGACCCCTCGGTTGCAAATTTACTCATATCTATTTTAGCTGTCCAAAAAATGTACAGGCAGCGGGTCCTTGTCTACTCACCATATGCTATTGGATAGGAAGGAATGTTTGTTGATTAATGTTTGTTGGTCCAGCAATTGCCATGGACACCTCTATTTATCTAAAACCGGTAGTCAATTCAGCATGAGGACCCTTCACATTGCATGGGGACCTAGCAGTGGAAACATGTACCAAAAAATACTAAAACAGTCCACAAATATAAACATCTTTGATAATTCACTATATCTGTTTGAAATTAGTTTTCTCTGTTAAAACGCTGAGTTTACATTAGGTTGCCGTTTCTGTAGCTGCTTATGAAACTTTATGTATCGTTTCAGTATTTTTTAAAACAAATTCAGGGCTTTATTTTGGGCTGTGTTTGCCCAAAAGGCTGGTTGTTACATTAGGCAGAAACAGGTTTCTAATGTTCTTTGGTGTTTGAATATTTGTAGTATTGTTCAGGGACATGTGGAGTTTAAGTGTTCTGAGGGAATGTAGTATATATATATATATATATATACAGTATATTATGTACTGTTTATGCAGGCCTTGCTGTCATTGCTTTTGTTTGCAATATTACTGTAACAACTCATTGCCTGTGATTGAGGAATGAAGAGGATGCCATGGAGAAAGACATAACCGTGGATCTCCTTTAAGAGTTTTAAGAGTTTTATATTTCCAGACACATATAGCTTTACTTCCTATCTCAACCTAACTCGACCTAACTCCTAACTTGATTTTGTTTCACGCATGTTGTAAATAATTTTCTTGCAGTTGTTCCAGTGTTTATCTCTACCACACATGTGCTAAAATTCAATATAGGATTGTGAAAACTTTTCGAATTGTGTGAGTGATCTGAACTCATGTTCTCATTTAATCATACTTTGAATCAACGCCTCTGAAGTTGCAATATATATATATATATATATATATATATATATATATACGCATATGGTGACTTAATAAAACTACAATCTTAATAATTATTTAATTTTTACCTACATTTTTTTTCAAAATGCACATGAAGGTCTTTGATACAGTGTGAAGGATGTTATTGATGGGACTCAAGCATGGAACAAAAATAAAAATAGAAACTACTGAATAACCAGCTGGTGACTATGTGGACAACGAGCCCAAAACAAAAAAACAGGGCTCCAGGCTAAAGATAATCTGTACACCCACCAATGAATTTATGCGAGGACCTAATGGCACATTTCCACGTGAAGAAGACAAGGATAAGACGCTGCAAGAACTGCAATGAAGGATACATCAATATACTGCGCAGCAAGTCGTTGTTGCTTTTCAGAGGAAAAGAGCCTACGGAACGTAAAAGAGAATTAATCAATACATTTGTACATCAAGGGCCTCTTGCAATAGTGGTGAGATATTGGGTAGAACTCCTACATGGTGACCAAACGTCATGATTTGAAGCTCATGTACCTGGGAACACCTCAACGATTGTACGCTTGAGCACGGCATTAGTTCGATTGTTAGTAATTTTGTTTCAAAGTGTCTACTGAAAAACTGTGACGTAATGTACAACAGTATTCTCGAAATGTGTTGAACTTGTTTGCTCAAGAGATACATTCAAAAGTAATTTTTACTTTAGCATTGTATGAACTTCATAGGTGAATTAGTGCATGTATGTGCTACAATTTGACAAGACAAACTTGTTTTTAATCATTGTGATTAAATGCTACAAATTTGTGTTAAAAGTGAAAAATTTAGTGTCAAAAAAGCTTTTGAATTTTCATGAATTGATACATTGAACAGTTGAACATTGAACAGTGGAACATTGGTGAAGCCAAGCGGTGTCTTTAATGAGCTCCAACATCCTATAACCAACTTTGACTTACTTAGTTTACTTATTGCAAGAACAGCAATGAAGGATACATCAATATACTGCGCAGCAAGTCGTTGTTGCTTTTCAGAGGAAAAGAGCCTACTGAACGTAAAAGAGAATTGTTGTGTTGTGTTGTCCTCGACAGCACCCTATCATTTCACACCCACATCAACAACACCATCCGGTCCGCCTACTTCCACCTCCGAAACATCAACCGCCTCCGCCCCTCACTCACTCCCAACAGCACTGCAATCCTGGTACACGCTCTTGTCACTTCCCGCTTGGACTATTGCAATTCCCTCCTCTTTGGTGTCCCCCACAAACTTCTCCATAAACTCCAATTGGTCCAGAACGCTGCCGCTCGCATCATCACCAAAACCCCTGTCACATCAACCCCCTTCTGCTCCAACTCCACTGGCTTCCCATCAAACACAGAATACATTTCAAAATCATCCTCCATACCCTCAAGCCCATCCACAATCTAGCCCCTCCATACCTGTCTGACCTCATCCATATAAACACTCCCACCCGGTCCCTCAGATCTGCCTCCTCCATCAACCTGATCGTCGCCCCAGTTCGTCTGTCCACCATGGGATCACGAGCCTTCAGCTGCTCTGCCCCACGTCTATGGAACTCCCTCCCCCCTGACATCGAAAACCTGGACTCCATTTCCTCTTTCCGAAACCA
>JAVQJS010012991.1:0-15086 GCA_036024795.1 Galaxias rostratus | reverse complement strand
CAAGAGTGAGCCACACTAACAGCATAGTGTTTGGCCAACAATGCACATTAACAACATTAACAGCATCGCTACCCCCCCCCCCCCCCCCTCCCCCCTCCCCCCACCTCACCCTTCCACCTAGACAGGACATTATTCTGCTGATGCCTGTTCGGCTTTCCTCTCAGATTAGAGGAAAGGCCCGGGCAGGGTCTAATCATCCAGCCGGACATCAAGGACACGCTGCCATTCAGCTGCACACGCTCGCACACCCATCCACTCTGCCCTGGGAGATTAATCTGCCTTTAAACAGGGGCCCATCGATTGGCTCCCCTCTCCAGGACACGGCTGCGGACGGGTTAGCGTGTGAAAGGAGGCGTGGCGCACCGCCGCGACGGGCATTAGACGCAGCCGTGTGTTCTGAGAGCTTCTACCGAGAGCAAATGGGAACTTTATGGGAATGTAAATCAACTAATGGGGTGTATTATTAAGGGAAGCAGATAGCACATGGCATTGGAGAAGACTGTACCAAGGAGAGGGTGATCCATCACAGCATGGGGTGCCAGCGAAGGCGGCGGTTGGGAAACTTAATGGCTAATGGGTTTATCATTAACCACCCTGTGGTGCCTTGTATATCATCAACGAGGCTTGTGCGTTTGTCGACAAACAGCTGAGTAATGTGTAATTGCGAACGCTTAAATGGGATTTTGTCCACTTGATTTGAGTTTGAAATCCAAGCCTGACACCCCACATGAATCAGAAATACAAATGGCAGACTCTGGGCTCTGTCTAGTAAAGGCCTGGTGGTGGCGGTGGAGTCGTTCTTCAGCAGAAGCTGGTTTTGTGGTGTTTTCATGCTTCAAAGACCGCACGGTCCATCACAAAATACCCTGGATACCAATGGGGTGAGTGATCGCCACGGTTGCTCAGAGCCCACCAACAAAAGGGTAGGGAGAGTGGCTAGGAGTATGAAGAGATGATCGGAAGCCAAGCAGGGACAAAAGAGCAGGAGAGACTTTCTCTGAGACGCACAAAAGATATTCTATGGCCCAACTCTGTTTTTTTTTAGCAATTATCATAATCCTTTCCTATTTGCATATCGTATCAAAGCTTGCCGTTTCCGTAGATGAAATGGCTGCCGAAATAGTGGGGGTTGATAAGAGGGTTCCCCATGAAATCCCAGAGATAGAATATTTGCTCCCGACAACCCCCGAGCCCTCATTTGGATTCAGCACCGGCAGAGTGGCAAATCCCCCTGTGACATCATAGGCCTGCGCCGACAACCTGACACGTACTGAAAAGCATTTGGCTTGCAGCAGTTGTCTCCTGGCTGAATCCCGACATGTCACTTCATAGACGGTACTTTCTTTCAATCCTCCTCTGACTCACTTTGATTTTCTATCGGTTTTTTATTCAGCAAACAGCAAACCTCCCTGTTTACACATTACAAGGCTTTAAAAAGATGTCAACAAGTCTCAGTCGGAATCCGTTCAACCCGGGATATCTTCAAGAAAGTGCTGAAACATTAGAGCTTGCGGGGTATAATGTCACCATTACTATCTATAATGATCTCAACGCTGAGGCCCGCTGTCCCGCCTGGCGGTTTGAACGATCCACGAGGGACATGTCGAGTCCCGCCAAGGACTTTTGTCATGGATACGGGACTGAATAAGTAATAGGAGGGAAAATCTCGTAAGTCTCCTCGGGAGATCCACAGAGGTGTGCAGCTGGAGGCTCGGCATTGTTCAAAGGAAAGGTTGGGAGAGCTGACTGGTGGGCTCCGGGGAGACTATTAATTCGTGCCCGGGCCACGTTGGATGTTTTTCAGACGTGGCTGCCAGTGTCAGTCTCTCCCTCACTTTGATTCTGTGGCTTCTGTGATGGACGAGACTAAAGCCACGTGGCTGGGGACGTTGTCTCTAGACGTGTTCTCTCTTTGTCACCCTCTCTCCTAGATAGATGTAGCAGGCCGGGCTTTTTGCTGCAGCACTGCAGTCTTTCTATCGCCAGCCCCTGTCCTCGTTTGCCACGCAAGGAAATGCATAAAATATGCACGTCAATGCTGCCCAATGCACTTGCAAATGGCATTGACTTAAACAGACATAGGCACAGCGGAAAAGCTGCAATTTGTCTTGATGGTCCAACAGTGCTACTGTCAGTGTGGAGAGGGAGTTGCTCTTTACAGACTCCCTGCTTTGGTCACCAGGCTCTGTGCTGAGCCAGCCTTGTCAGAGGCGATAAAGACTTTTATTCTCATGAGTCATTTCTACAGATTGCAGTGTCTGCTAAGAATGTTGTTTTTGTAATCGTAAGCTTGACTCGTTGTTGTCTGCCTCATGTACTTGGATTTTTAGAATCACCCTTTGCTTAAAAGTCCGCACTAGTTGTGTTGTTTTTTTGTCATGCTGGCCGTCACATGGCTGAGTTTGCCACTGACAAAGAAAACTCGTTCATACACTTGATCTACCTGGTTAAATAAAGATTATTATATTTTCGGCCTGCCCGAAGGCTGACTCGGCTCGCAGGGATCAGGGGTCAACTAGGTTGTCCGTCCAGCTGGAATTCTCAGTAATTGAGCTGTCAAGGATGCGAGGGCAGGGTCTACTGCCTTCTCACCTCCCTTGGGCTTTGCAGGGCCATCACTTCCTGTAGTTTTACTTCAGCCATACAAAAGGAGTAATCAAGGCGTGGTTAAAACCTATTACCCAGTTCTTAAGAGTTCATATTGTATTGCTTATTGGTTTTACAGCTTGCCAGACGCTACCTTAGAATCAGATAACTGAGTCACTTTGTTGTTTCAGTAGAGCTTCAGTGTGATCACTTAGTTACTTTCTGGCGCAGGTTATCGGGGAATCCACTTATCCACAATGACATGGGCAGCTGCTGACCTCTGCGAAACCATAATTCCATTTCTCCCCTTAATATGTATGAGGGCCTTTCCTCCAGATGACAGACATAAAATCAACAGAGACAATTGGAGGATGCAAAAGACACCATGTGTTCCTAATCAATGTCATTATTACTGAAGAGGGAAGCAGATGAGAATGAGAATGTTAAATGATACAGTCCCAGTACCATTCGGCAGGGAGCATAGCACATTATATAAGCGACTAGGTAGTCACAGTGTTCCATTTCAAGAGAAAGTCACAGATAATACTGACATAAATACATTTGAGGGGTTTCATTTCACATTGTTGGGTCTAGCTGAAATGATTTAGCACTTAGGTGCATGGCTGATTAACCGTTGAGTTAATTAGCTAGACTGCTGACGCAGCTGACCCCAATTGATCATGCGGACTCTGAGGGAAACATTTGGCGAGCTTTGCCTTGCAGTTCCATCTGGTTCTGACTAGGCACATTTGGAAACTCTAGCTTCATTTCCAGAAATCCAAGTGTGCGTCCCAGCTATAAAATACTGGGTAAACCCAAACCTGAACTCTGATCTTACAAATATACACACTATACACACACTATGCTGTGCTGTATATGGTCAGCTGGAGTGAGGTTTTGAGACAGCGGCTGATCCACTTTGAAACCGCCTTGCATTCACCGACGTTTCCTCCCCGAGAGCCACCCAGTCTCACCTGTTTGCCCTCCAGCGTGTAGAGCCTCTTGACCGCCCCGGAGTCCAGCTTGATAGCGTCGGTGATGTCGGTCAGCACCTGGTCGAAGGAGTGGGCCGTCTTCTTGTTCAGCAGAATGCGCACGGCCTTGCGGGGCTTCACGCCGCTGCGGATGACCGTGACCAGCTTGGGCTTGATGAAGTCGCGTGCCGCCGACTCGCTCTTCAGCGTGCTGAGGGAGGACAGGGAGCGAGACGCGCCCGATTTGACGTTGACCGACCAGTTGGGGTTGACGTTTTTGGTGTAGTCCAAGCGGCGGTATAGCTCGTTTGAGGCACACACATAGCTCTCACCTGTAAAGGGGTTGGGGGGGGAGGGGGGGTCAGTGATAGGAACAGCATTTCAGAATGTTTTTAATTACTCATTTCTGCTAAGACCCTCAATAGAACGATAGTTGATGTTCAGCGACTCTAGCCAAAAAAACAATATGGACCTAAGTCTGCAATTTAAACTTAAGATAACACATTCAAAATCTCGACTTAAACTTCTGAATGACAAACACAAAGACATTTCCCCAGCAGAATAAAAATGCACACTGTAATCCTGCCTTTCTCTCTCTTCCTCTCTTACTCACTCACTCTCCCCTCTGTTTCTCTTTCACTCTCAGTGTCAACTCTGCCACATTGGCATTCCTCCAAAGTAAAGCCTTTTCCTTTCGTCGACATTGCATTGTGGCAGTTAACAGGCAAGCGCTTCCCCTCAAGGCCAGAGTCATTGAAATGACTCAAATGTCTTTGCTGGTGCACAAAAACCACAACATTGTTTCCAAGTGATTGTTATGAAGGCTGTTTTGTTTTTCATTTTGGCATTCTTTTCCAGCAGATCTAGTCAGTGGAGAAAAATGCCAAACCACTAACATTATGTGACTGAACTAATAGGTCATACTGTTCAAAGCTAACACAGTGAAACATATATTTATAGCTAATAATTTAGCATGTATTTTATCTTCATATTATAAGTCTGTGTTTCCCACCAGCGATCTCGAACAGTGCTGACATTGCGCAATGTGCTGGCAGCTAAAATTGACGGCAAAGGCTTTACGTCATTATCCTATAAGGCTTTGTGTTGTACAATGTGGACCAAACCTGAAGGGCAAAAGGGTCAACAAGATTCAGATCAAACATGAGACCAAAAAACCTCCACTACACTGGTTCCACAATCACACAACAAAGGTTGATCTTGCATATATATTTAATGGCTCAACTGATAAGGTGTGACAATCTACTAGAAAAAAAGGTGTTATAAGAACAGGGGATAATATTTAAATGTGTGAAAACTGTCCTCCGAATCAAGAACATTACTTGCGGACGTAATATCTTTAAAGGTGTTCTCGAAATCAAACCATGAATTTTTTTTCGGGGATCAGGGATGACTGGACACAGCATGCTAAACTGGTAAATGGCAATGATACTGGGAGATGTGTGTTTATCTTTTATTTCTATTGGGCTGTTCTGTCTTAAGTATACTTCATGAAACATCTACACTGTCTCATCCATTCTGCTCCGTGTTCATGATCTGTGTCAAGACAAAGGAGTCGCACGGTGACAGAGATACACGCTAGACTCCCATGACACCCAGCTTTATTAAGCTACCAATTAACCAGAGGCAAATTAATGAGCTAAGACACAGCTGGAGGGCGGGGCTGAAAGTGACAAAATGGGGAAAAACATAACTAGGTCTGTTGTGTGCTCAGATGGCTATCAGTGACAAGTCTAACCCCAGAGGGACATGGGGATCTCGTGTGTGACACTGGGAGATGGATGTGGGGGCCCCCAGTCACCCTGGGATGGCCTTAAAGCTCAGGTGGAGCCAAGCTGGGAACACATTTTACAGGCCCCAAGTCAAAAGAAAAGCCCTTACAGCTCATGGGAGGGTTTGTTGCTCGGGTTGTTCGTGCCCTTATCTGGCATGGAGACAAACAAACCATTAGGAATAAGCTAATTAGCAATAAATAAGTTAACAGTTTTTAAAATACTTGGCTGCACGCAACGTCAATCAATTACTGAGACTTTATTAGGTTTTTGGTCTAATCAGAGCACAAACTTTTTTAAACCCCTCTATGAAGAGTCCAGTCCTGAAATTGACAATAGTTGTGCTATAAACCCCAGCTCCCTCTCTTACACCTCCCTGTTCTCAGTGAAGTCCATTGCTGACGACGCTTGCTAATCTCTTCCAGCTACAATTTTAGGGTATCTGCATGTAAACAGCCCTCCCCTGGGTCTCCTCTGCACACGATGGCAAGCCCCAAGCAGTGCCCAATCAATGGGGAGGGTGACTGCTCTGATTGTATGCCCAACTGTTTGTGCACTCACATTCGCCCCTCATTCCCTCCCTCCCACTTGCTCCCATTGGAGGGCTGGGTAAACAAAGGCAAGACACTACCAATCAGTCTGTCCTGGTCTCTGGCCCAAAGGGGGATGGGTGGGTACCATCCTAAATGTGGTAGGCGGCGATGTCATAGTCTATTTCTTCAAAGAAACTATGAAGTGTCAAACAGAAAGGATGACTTCTACGGTAGGGTCCCTAGGTTTTCTGGAAGCACTTCAACTATGCCAAAACAACCCCAGTATCAAACTTTCCAGACTAGTGATGCTATAGTGGCCTCGCAGGCCCTGTCCTAAATCTCTCCTCAGTCTCTCTGGGGATAGGCACAGCGGAGAGAAATGAGCGCACTGCAGGGCCAAACATCTTCAACGGACGTCTAATAGAAAAGGAGGGAGGGAGAAACAGGTGGGGCCTGCAGAAACAGGCCACCGGCTGTGTGAGAGAGAGTGTGCGTGTGTGTGTGTGTCTTGACTCCTGGCCAGTGAGAGTGACCATGCAGTGACCTCTGATGCTGAAATGGGATGTGGGGGAGACCGCGGACCACTGCGGTGCTTAAACCGTGGTGTTGACCTTACTGCTTTCCACACATGTATTCTGTGATGCAACTCCTTCATGCACTCCTTCTCTAGACGTGGAGGTCCTCTTTGGCTGTCTTCTAAAGCAGCGGCAGAGGGAGCAAACCTTGGGGGTTGGGTGCATGGGGGGAGGATGCACTTCTATTTTTCATGCCCCCATTGTGATATCAACATAGAAGTGCCGTTTAAACATTCAATGAATCTCATAACAAGGGTTGGTCAGCCACAAATACTCTCACACAAGGACATAAGCTCACAGACTTCGCTCCTCAAGTGAAAGATAGTATTTTATATCTTCAGCGTACATTTGCACACTAACACATTACCAATCTACCACTTGGAACACAGCTCTCAGCTGGAACCAAAGGCGATCAATACACATTAGTGGAGACCTCCTGTTGGACTACAGCCCTACATTCCAGGGGGTTGTCCGCCTGCCTATGTGGCTGTCTTCTGCAGGCTGCACGACACTGGGTCACGCATGTCATAACAACTCTGTCAAACCAGGAGCCCTGCTGGGGCAAAACTAGCTCAGCGTGAAACCAATCTACTGCCATAATGCCCTATTCGAGTCTTGCATTGTTGCAGTTTATTGATTTAATTTACATACATTGGGAATATGCACATGGACTTTGCACATGATGTTATTTCAGAAAATTATTTAACAAAAATCTAAGTACATGTTGCAATCAACAAAATGTTTTGTTAAGACACCTGTTCCAACTAAATCTGGGTTTGGACACCTAGCTCCAACTATAATGTTGTCAGCCTTACACTACACCTATCATAAAGAGAAAACTGAAAACAACGCATGTGAGAAAAGGATGTCTGTAAATTGATTAAGTCCAAGATGTCTAATAGTTTATTGGATTGAACCTTGAAACATGAGATTTAATTCTGTAGGGAAACCTATTCCAATTGTTGGATTCAATCAGTTATATCATCAGTATTCTCATCGCAAGTATTGATCTCCTTTTTCAAACTAGGCGTTCATGTGACTAAGGCTTCACATCAGATACCTTACCCTCGACCAATTCCTCTAGACTTGAGATCTTCTTGCCTCCTTCCACCGTGTATAGAGTCCGTACCCCTTGTGGAAGGTTCACGTTGTCAGAGAGAGAGCGGGTGAGTTCCATTAGCAAAGCGTCCAATGACCTAAAACGATCACCGGACACGGCATAGACCAGGCCCTTGAAGTATTTGTCCCCATTTCTATAAAATCTTACTTTTTTGGCTTTCTTCTCAGATGTGAGAGATTGCAGGGTACGAGTGCGGTAGAAGCTACAGTGCGCGCTGTGCGCAGGGCTTGGCACGAGACCGTTGCCTCTGGAACCAGAGTGGGAGCCCGAGCTGTTGGCTCGAGATGACCGGTGTGTCTTCTCCCGTTCTTCGAAATGTTCAAATTCAATACTTCTCCGGATTGACATGTTTGAATCTTTAATTTTGCTTCACAAAAAAGTTATCCAATTCCAGTTAAAATCGCTTGTAGTCTTCTTGCTTTGTTTTAAGCCAAACCGTCCATTGGAAATAACGGTTTAGTTAAGACGCTAATGCTCTCTCCTTTATTTTTTAGTTGGAAAAACTTTCCAGCAAAAAAAAATATAGCAATGAATGTACCCTACACCACAGATTGGGACGGGATACAGCCTTAAATTTCACCTTTAGTTCTTGCAACAAACTCTCAAATACTTAAAGAACTAAAGAGCACACAGACTCATATATTTGCTCAAAAGCAGGTTCACATAAATGTGTAACAGGTGCATTAAAGATAGGTATTGATTGATCGGGCGCGATGGCTTGTAATTGAACGCATCACTCGGTGACAAAAACAATTTCCAATATAAGGTTTACCAGATAAAACTGGAAACAAGGCAGAGTAATATAGTTAGCTACACACCATATAATCCAATTAAAGTGTATACCACACTACAAACAGGTTAGAACAAATCCGCATTTTGCTGCAAAAGCCGCAATCTTCCTTTTCTTTTCACATCCTTTTTTGACCGGTCCAATACTCACACTGTAGCAAGAGAAACCCATTCAAAGCAACGGGAGGGTTGAAGAAACGTATTTGCCTCTGGGTCCTAACGCTAGACATACCCTGAAAATCTCGTTTGGTTTTTATGACGGGGGTGAGGAGCTGTGAAACAAATCAATGCCTCTAATATCCAAAGTCGAGGAAAAATTACATATGCAACAGAATATGATGTAGTTGTTCTATATTATAACTTATTTGTAATTTGTTTGGTTTTATATAGTTTTTGATGTGTACAGTTTATATATTTATTTACATTAACTATATGGGGAGGAGATATTGTTTAGCTTCTTTTTTTTAAATCTATGACAAAGTTCCTGTAGCATACACCGTCTTACTAATGGTAACATTCAAAAGTCATCCAAGTGTTACATTTTTTTTTACAAGACCCACGCAAGAAGTTAAGGTGTTGTGTTGTTGACTTTAATTCAATCCTTTCTGCGACATCACCATTCACAGGCAAATATGTTCTGAAAAAAAATAGGCAGATAAGAGGCATTCAGCGGACGATTACAACTCAATTATTTTGTAAACCTGCACGCTGTCTGTGTGTGTTATGTGTGCGGATTCACCGAGGGGGGCCAGACATCAGGTGCCAAAGTATTCAAACGCCGTTGAGGGGACACATCAATAATGAGAAGGCAAAATGGATTGGGCCTCAAAGGTCAAATGGATTGTAGAGGTCGCAGTGAAGCTGAATGGAGGTCAGCTGTGGGAGACCTTTCCATTGTTTCTTAACTCACCCCATGCCGAGTTTATCTATCTGATAGCAAAACAATTAAAAAATAGATACAGAATAAATACAATGGTAAAAACAATGAAACTTTAAATAATTAAGCCTTAAACTGACTTAAAACAGTATTTCATGGCAGTTGATCTATTAATAACAAGTCTTTAATCCATTCTCAGAACAAATGGTGTAACGATGAGAGAAACCTGGTTTACACGTGCAATTAGAAAGCATGAACAATTGAAAAATAACCTTTTGAATGAGGGGCAGGGCTACGTCATTTATGTGCTTTGATTGGCTAGTGAGTATTTAATCTACTGCTCTGATAGACCGCAGCCGTGCGGTATTTACGTACGTTCGTCCAAGTGAATTGCAAAGTCTATTGAGAAATTCTCGTAAGTCTCAATATGGTTTAAAAACAAACATTTTCAAATCTTTAAAGAACTTTCAACCTGTGTGACTGTGGTCACTTTGTCCATTTTTACAATATTGTTTTACCTGAGCACTAGAGACGAGGCATGATCAAATTGCATTATGGGCTCATAATAACTACTGTGCTGCTCTCTAGTGTTTGCCCACTTCCAGTACACCAGAGTGGGATAGCTGCATTTGTTTTTATGACAACCCCCATTACAATCTTAACAGTCGTCTTCCTTATAGTTTTGATGAAAAGACGGATCGCTCAGATAATATGGCGGCATATCAGTTGGGTGGTATTATAGATATATATATTTTACAATAATAGAAATACACCTTTTTTATTTACAAATGCATGCACGTTACAGTCCCGTGCAACAGGTTGAAGGTATAATTAAAAAAATACACAAGTTACTTGTTTGAGCGTGTAGTGTTTATTTTCTTGATTAAGATAAATACATGTTAACGGTTGATCAAATTAAAGTTTTTCACTGTCCATGCTCCCTGTTTCCCATTGTCATCTTAAAAACAGCAAAGCCAATATGTTCTTGTGCAGACTAACCACATATGGTAGAGACTTGTGCTAGAATTGTATTTTTGCTCATATTCCAGTTTAGCCATTGTTCATGATATTATTCAAAATCTTATTGACTGTGCTGTATTAAGCATTGATAACATGGACAATTGTTGCATTAGAATAAGAAAAATGAAAACACACCATGTTAAAATGTATGTTCTTTGATTTTTTTTTTTTTTTAATAGAATATAAGTCTGTCAGTTTAACATTTTTTGTCCTTCTGCCAGACAATACCACCTTTGTTACATCAATCCCCTAATTTAAGAACACCACAGGGGTGAATAATGCTCTTTATGAACACAGACTTGAACAGTATGTCTCAGATAATGAAGGCCTGCGATCCTTGTTAGAAGTTTATCTGAAATAAACCTAGTGATCCATTCAGTATCAAGGCTAATTGAATTACAGCAGGTCACCTCAGGTTTTCCACTGTCTCGGCAGCTGTGAGAGACCGCATTTCCCACAATGACCCAGTTCTCTCACATTCCATTACAGGCTGGAGTCCTAGTGTTGCCAGGAGGTCAGCTAGCCTGGCAGCCTGGCACCCTGGCACATTATGAAGCCGTTTGGGGAAGGCTTTAAAGGCATGGTCTGTGCTCAAATTTGGTCTTGGAAAGGACTTCAATTGCTACAGTAAACCCTTTTTCAATAGCTCTGTGTTTGGAAAGAAAAATATTATTATTCAAATGTAATTCTCTTCAGTGCAATTCAATGTTGTTCAGTTTGTTAACATAATCCAAACATAATATGTTGTATTATCATAGTATTAAAATGGTAGAATTTTTCTGCAGTCTCATTAATAACTGATATTGTTAGTATATGTTTCTTATTTTACAATTATTATTATGAAATGCAAAATATTACTGACATTTTTTCTTTAACATTAAAAAGCATAATTTTAACTATATACTTTCAACTTTAACCACAAGATGGGGCTCTAATACATTAACAACTCAAATGTTCTTAAGGATTTAGGATGCTTTAAATATTCATACCCACTGGTTAATATCAGCTCAGACTTTGTACATGATAAAGAAGAGCATGACAGAGTGAAGGCAGTCGTCCATGCTTTCATCTGTAATGCTACAGCAGGAGTACTGGCAGAGGACGTGCACTCGCACAGATAAGACACGCACAAGCACACGCACGGACGCTGCATAAACAAAGGCGTCCGTAGAACCAACAAGCCAGTTTTCGCCCGCCCGCCATTCACGGCCACATGCCTCACGCCAACCGCCTCACCCCCCACCATGTCAGTAGATCACAGACACAGCCCTCATATCGTCTCACCTCGCATGGCGTTGATAGATCGCGCACACACACAGACGTCTCTGCCGGCCTTGACATGAATCACGGGGCTCTTCAGGAAGAAGACTTACCACCACATAAAGTGGAGACACAAGCGTGATCCACAGCACACAGAGCTCCGCTGCCATGCGGTGGACGTGTTTCTTCCCAGCTGTCAGAGCCACCATGAATCTGCCAGGGCAGGTATTGGTCACTGGCGGTGGGGTCTTTGGATAGAGAAGCTGAACTAATCTAGGTTGACACATTGTGTCAGATAGCGGCTCTCTGGACCCCATGCTCCGGGTCTCATCTCAGGCAGACTGATCAGGAAGCTGTCCCTGGAGAAATCACCCCGGTGCCTGGCCTCGCTGAGTGTGGGGGTGGGGTGTCAAGGATCTCTTGACATGTGATGGCCACATGCTAGCATCGATCGGGAGTTTGTCATATACAGGAGGCTTTCATATAGTGTTTGCGGAGTCTTAGTATAGCTGGCGTTCAGGTCTTCTCATCGACCTGGAAATGCCAGGCTGTGTGTTGCATTACTGCAATGCAGAGCCTGCGCTGTTGTATGACTCTACCTCTCCTGTATATCTCACCTTACTGCCACAAGCCATAGGACAAAAACACCATTAAATAATAAAGCTAACATTTTAGTCTCTTAGCAGACTTAGCAGCCAATGATTCCACTACCCGAGTGTGGCATGGAGATTATTTGAGGAAGCTGCAGCTGTACTGCGTGCTTTGAAATCTAGTTTGCTTATTTGTAACGGTACATCTGTACTCTTACTCTGTACTGTTCTAATACTCTGGTAGTCACAGTGTAGAAATGTATATAGCAAAAATACGGAACGCTTTTAACATCCACTATAATTGTTTGACATATCAGTGTGTGCCATGACTGGATGGGAATGAAAGAGCAAAATCATTATAACAAATAAATAAAAATGTAATTGTAATGGTGTTGGTGTGCAGAGGAATCACATCACGCTGACACGACTACATGCTTTTTCTTCATAAGATTGTTGCTTTTTTCAGGCAACTAATGGCATGTAATTGATTGATCCTGAGAGACGTTTGGCTCAATAAAACTTTCACCAAAGTTCATCCTCGTGGAGAGTTGTTGGCTGTGATCTTTCTCAATTTTTCTTCGGTCCTCTTTACCATGGCGTCCGTGCTCGGCCGAATGTGCCGCTCTGTGAGGTTGCCCGCGGACACGTCTCCACAGATTTGGGGCCCATCAGGAATGCGTCAGCTATTAGCATTGTGAGCAGTTGGGTCCATTGACAGTTCCGTTTCACTGTGAATATCAACCACCGTGGTGCGGCGGGGGGGGGGGGGGGATTAGTCCCCGGTGGTCATCGCCACTCACGTCATCACACCATCTCCCACAGACCTCCGATGATGTCACACGGCCGCGTGTAGGGCCGCTGTCGAACGCAGGCGAACAGGTCTGAGGTTTCATTCGTGTGTTGCTGCGTCGAGAAATCTGTCCGTGGATGTCTAATGACAGACGGATAAGTCTAGCAGGAAGACCGAGAGGCTGTCATCTGCATGGATGCATGTGGACGCTCCATGGTAAGACATTGGATGGTAAGACTTTGTGAGCGAGCTACACTTGCTCATAAAGTCATCTTTCTTTTCCTGTTAGATCCGCATGGATTGGAATGAGAGGCCCATGTCTGCCGTGTTGATTTTGCCATGGTAGTTGTGTACTGTGACAAAGTCAGGAGCGGACGAAATAGTTCCTGAGGAGCTTTACATGGTAGGCCTCTGTGTCTTTATTTGTAGACTCATTTTATGGACAAGCAAAGGACTATCCAGCAGTTCTCTGCTATCTGTGTTGATGTGCTCCAGATCTCAGACGATCCTTATGCCCATTCAATTCAAATGTCCAACTATATAGACCGTGGGATTGACTGTTGATTTAATCAAGGGCTTACACCGGCCTATCTAGAGATAAAGGTGAGCCATGACCTTTCCCCATAAGTCAAGAGATTCAATGGGAGCATTGGGAGGTTAACTTGGACTTTATTTTCTTGCACAGACATTGCAGCTCTGCTCAGCTCTGCTTTGCTCAGAACTGTTAAGCACCAATTGGACACTTGAGTTTGAGGGGTCTTACAGCAAGCCTCCAAGCCAGGTTGAAACACACAAAAAACTTTCAGGGCTACACCTGAATGAACTTTTTTGTCTTTGGACTCAGTAACAGTTTTGTTCACCAACAATCCTTAGGATCACCTGGATGTACCATGTCCTTGGACTCTGATTTGGGTTCTGTAGTTAGGATTTGGGGATCAAAGGGTAGGATTTGGAGGGTTAATCTGTTCCCCAAGCGTTTCCAAGAGGTTACTGGCCTTTGATTTGGTCTGGCCCAGACCTAGCCGTGGCATAGCACTAGAGGAGCATTAGAGGATTGGGGAGAGCCTGGACTGGCTTCAACAAAGTGCTGTGTCATTGTCACTCAACGCTCGCCTGGGTAATGCTTCCTCATCTGTTTCTAGGCCAAAGTTTGTTGAAAATCTATTATTAAAGTTCTATTTATGTCTGTTCAGAATATTATAGAAGCCTTTAGCCTTGATTTTGCATTAAGGTTGGAGTCCCGTTTTAGGGACTTCTGTTGTTTAGGTAGAATGAATAACACTTTTGACCCTATACAACGGTATTGTCTGTTTGCCTTAAATCCCGCATAAAAATCCAAACAGAAAACGAACAATGTACGGGAAAAGTTATGTAATACTATTTAGATCTGTGGATTGGAGAATTTACCAGGACACACATGGCACAACTTACTCAAAATCATTTTTGATATTAATTTCATACATTGTAGACTAATACATAATTTCCAATGCTATGGAAGATAAGAGGTCCAGAACAGGACATGCGGTTTTCAGTAGATGGCACTGTTACCCAGTCCGTACTCTTGAACCGTGGCACAGACGCCATACGTTCTACCTCTCTCTCTTTTCTGTTAGACTGCCAAGTGATGAAACACATTTGAGGTGAGACTGCTAGTGAAATCAGAGGTGGAAACTTATCAAGACTCTCCATCCCAAGGCTCTCACAGGACTCCCTTTAGAGCCACATGACAAGAATGGAGAAAGGGCTGGGTCGTCTATCAACTTTGTTCGGCTCCAAGTTTCCGTGGCCTCGAAATGGTGTTTTGATGGCCCTTTTCGAGGCCATCTGGATCACGTTACAACGCGCTTTGTTTTTTGTTTTTCTTTATTCTTATTGTCCCTCCACCTTGAAAGCTGTACCTGAAATGTTGCGGTTGTTGCTAGGAGACCTGTCTGTTCATGGACACGTCCATGAGCGTATCGACCAGTCAAGCCGTGCCATGCTACTGGGGATTCCTTCCTCCACTCGACAGAAAACCGCTGTCAACGCAAGGGTGGTTCAAATGAGTGATGCAAACATCCAAACTCCATGTGGGTGTGGATGGAATGGAGGGAAATTAAGACTAAGGAAGAGTGTGTGTGTGTGTGTGTGTGTGTGTGTGTGTGTGTGTGTGTGTGTGTGTGTGTGTGTTTGGGATGAGTCC
>JAVQJS010012980.1:0-10666 GCA_036024795.1 Galaxias rostratus | reverse complement strand
GTTATGGTTTTGAAGCAAAAAATATATTTATAATTTTCTCTGAAAGCTCTATATGTCCATTGTAAAACAGGCATTTTGAATGCATGGCAAGTAATTGTTTATTGAGATTGAACGATTTGTCTTACCAAAAGGCACATATTTTTATTTTTGTCATCTTTACTATCCACACTTTTTGTTATTCATTTTTAAATCCAAAATGAAAGATACACTTTGATATTTCATATTACTAAGATATGTGTTCGGAGAAAACACCAATTTCGTTTAAAACTGTAGGCAAACATTTTTCATTTCTTTTTTGAAAACGAAACTTGCAAATGACACGAGTTACCTATGGGGGTATGAGTCTGTTGATTTGAATACAGTTTTGCTAATCGAATGCGTGAAGATGTTTGCTAAGATATATTTCTCTCTTAGGCCGTATTCTGTTTCGTTCTAGTCGTTCTCGTTTCCATAAACCAACCTCGTGCCCACATTTGGGGAACCTGGCCTGCCCCAGAATGATTTTGAGACCAGATGTAAAGTAAAACCATCAAGCAGCCTTTAGGTCGGATCTGATTGGATGAACGCGTATTGACGATTTGATCAGTGTCTGTGTTACCCAAAGTGTTTTTCTCCTCTCTTGTACGCGCTTTTTAATTGGAGTAGTCCCACTGTTAAGGGACATTTTGGAATTGCCAGTCATGAAATAATGAATCCGTAGAATTTTTTACTTAACGTCAACTTGGCCAACGAGAGAAAACGGCGAGGTGGGGATATTTCCCCACAGGATACACATCTTTTGGGTTCGTTGGAACTTGGTTTAAAATGCAAAGTAAGAAGGATTTGTTTGTTTCCCATGTGTGATGTGAATAACATTAGGGCCTTAATATCTTATAGCTCCAGCCCAACCAATCTTTTCCATTTCTAATTGCCTTTCACCAAAAATATAACAGGCCGATAATGTAGTTTTTTTTATACTTTCGAACTCGATCTAGATGATGATCTGTTGTTGGTTCAACATTTTATTACACCTCCTCCTCCTCCACCTAATCTTTCGTGGTGCTTTTTGGGGTGCTGTTTCCCTAGGTTTTAGCACTGGATTTTGGTGTAGTTAATTTTGTACATAGTAAAATATGTAAATTAACATACAATACTAAAAAAGTCCAAACACATTTGAATAGTAAAACAAACAGGATACATATCGAAACGGAATGCTTACACTTCTTTGACATTTTCGAAAATGCTTTAATTCGTACTCATGTTACAGTTGTATTAAGGGCATACCATATGTTCCTTAAATACACGCACCATAGAAACGTGAATTCCATAAAATAACATTAAATTGTAAGCCAATCTTCAATTAGTGTGTATGAACTCATAAGTAGCATACATGTAAAGTTATTTTGTCACAAATAGAATTGGCCTTGTCATTATTGACAATCTTTCAACTCAATAACGTTTTCATGGCTCTTTACTGTAACTGGTTTTCACCTCCTTTCCCCCTCTAGAGATCCCAGTCTGTGCCGGCTGCAATCAACACATCGTTGACCGCTTCATCCTCAAAGTTCTGGATCGCCATTGGCACGGCAAGTGCCTGAAATGCAGCGACTGCCAATCTCAACTGGCAGACAAGTGCTTTAGTCGGGGCGATAGCGTCTACTGCAAAGAGGATTTCTTCAAGTGAGTACAATGAATGGCAGAACCACAACAACACAACTTATTTATTATATTCACGTTTTTAAAGATTACAGCTAAAAGAATAGATACGCGACTAGATTTTACCGAAGGAACAAAGGTGTAGATGTATGAGATTATGCTACAACATGTTAATTACAACTTACTGATGGTAACCTTTTATTTTCAAAAAGGAGATTTGGGACCAAATGTGCCGCCTGTCAGCAAGGTATTCCACCTACCCAGGTGGTGAGGAGGGCGCAGGACTTCGTGTACCACCTGCACTGTTTTGCCTGCATTGTGTGCAAGAGGCAGCTTGCGACAGGTGATGAATACTACCTAATGGAGGACAGCAGGCTCGTGTGCAAGGCCGACTACGAGACCGCCAAACAGAGAGGTGAGAGACTAAAATGCATTACATCAAAGCAAGTAAAACTAGGCTATGGCTACTTGCTCAATGCATTTTTTTTTTTTTTTTTACATGAGAATACCCTTTTCACTCGAATTGTCTTTTGACATCCTGGACGATTTAGCAATCGAATACCCCCATTTGACGTTAGATCTATGAGTTCAGGCACTGCAATACGTTACATAATGTTTAATATCTATTTTATTCACTGACCTATTGCACAGCGTCGCTTTGTAACTGTGAACTTGATCTCAGCTACTGTGAGGTCACCCATAAACACTTGACCCACCTGAGCTAATTGCGTCGTCGCCCACATCCGAATCGATTGCAGGCTAAATGCAGTATGTAAGCTTATAGGTTTAAACTGAGGAAATGAAACATTCAGAGTAGGTTATTATTTCGTGTACATTGTAAACAAATGGACACTTACTAAACACTTATAGTCTTAATTATACATTTAAACATTTCTATAATATACCATTTTGTAAATATGCGTTTGTAAATTTTATTTAAATGTTCCATTGTAAACTAACAGTACCCATAGGCAAACGAAGTAACAACATGTTGGCCATCGTGTAAAACAAGAAAGTTACAGAAACGATTTCATTGTAAGCATTTTTTTGTAATGATTACCCCCTGCATGGAAGCTTTCGAATTAATAGGTTCAGCCTGCTGAGCGTTGGTCCGGTTTTATCTTCCCCATCTGTTTGTAACAATTTATTACGACACCAAATGAAGATTTACGCAATGAGCGAACGTAGAGTTTTTTAGGGAAAACACACACGTTGATTTTACTAATGAGAGGGCGCCTTACTTGAACTGCTCTAAACTCAATTTAATATTATATACATACATGGCAACTATCAGTCAGTTTTCGTAATATTCTGAGGGAAAACAGATATATGAACAAGGTCATTAGATTTGAGATAATATCATTTTTGCTTGATCCAAAAAATGTGTGTTTATAATATTAATTAAACCTTTCAAATACATTTACTGCAAATGCATTGTACTTGCACAAATACATGCATATACCAACAACAGGCTAAAAACTATTTACTAATTAGAGATGGAAAAAAGGGACAAATTCACAAAATAGATATGTCACAAGATTATTTATTATTTTATTATTTATAATATATTACATATCTCATATTTTAAATGCCAATTTGTTAAAATTTTTTGATTCACTGATCCTTGGATTAAATCATTTTAATATAGTTTTCCCCCCACAAATTTAGTCTCTTGCTGAGTGAAGTAAAGTATAGAATCTGAGTTGTATTAATCTGTTTAGCCTGAACTTTTGGGGCAAGTTTGACCGCGTTTAATAAAAGGCTTCAAGGAGCTGATATCTAGACCTTTAGTTCTGAACATTCACATTTGTAATGTTTACAAGGAGATTTCCAATTTGATTTAACCCATATAAAAATAGTCTGCTTAAAATTAACTTACTTTTGCTTTGCTTAAAATAATAGTCCCAAAAAACTTGATTAATGAAAACAAATTGTCAGTCTGTCAAAAGTACTTCAGGCTGATGCATTGAAATTTATTTTTGTTATGCAGAGGCAGACTCTACTGCGAAAAGGCCGCGGACAACTATCACAGCCAAACAGCTTGAGACCCTAAAAAATGCATACAATAACTCTCCCAAACCTGCACGCCATGTACGAGAACAACTTTCGTCGGAGACAGGACTGGACATGCGGGTTGTACAGGTATTGCTTACTATTCAACTAACCATTCATAACCTACATTTTGATGAGTGTTCTTTGGCTATTCCGATGACTCTCAACAAAAGATACCGCTGGCCAGTTTGAAATGCTTGAACATGGCCTATGCTACTTACACTGTAGGAGTAGTTGATGGGTTGAATTTATGGGGAGTTGGAGTAAAATCAAGTACCCCCTCATGCTTGAAAGTCAGAATTGTATTAAGTGAGAGCTCGTTAACAATGTTAAGAGGGTGTGCTGCATATTGTCTGTGAAATAGCCCTAATGTGCTTGCCTACGGCCATATATATTGTTTTATTTGCAAGGACACCTAAAGTAGATAGGGAAGGAGCCACTAAAACAATCTCATTATTCAGTGAAGGGGAAAGGGGTTAGGAGGGTTCACTTGGGGAGGCATATCATTAGGACACCTATGTGGCTTTAAAAAAAGGCCGCATTTTTATCTTGCCACTAAACTAAATTAGGTTCTGCATCTCTACATGTGAGATATAAATTAGCCTATACAAAGAGATAAAGTCTTATACACAACATCAGGCCGCAAAATCTGCTGGGCATTATAAACTAATGTTTTACACAATTTTTAACCATTTTTTTTACACTAAATAAGTTTAAATTAAATTCAAATCAGATTGTGGAATTTAAATTTGTCTAATAGTGGATTTTACCAAGATAGGGTAGTAAGAATGTTAACCTGGCGGCTCCAGGGGTTAAGGACAACTTGTAGCTGTCGCAAAGTTAATTATGTGTGTGATAAATCTCGCCTAGGGCAGGCCAGTCCCAGCATTAGTGTTCCCAGCCACTGTTTCAATCTCTCACTTAGGTTCAAGAAGACATGCACCTCTGCTCGGCCAGTCCTTGAAAATTAATCTTGTAGTAAGGGTAATATACCTGACGTTGAAAAGCATAGAAAATGCACCGCAGTATGAAAGCAGAAAGATTTTTTATCTAACCTTACTTTGCAGAAATAATAGAAATGGTTTTTCTGTTTGCACAAACTTCACAACAATCATCCATTTTTTTTACAAACTCTAGTGTATTTTTTCTAATGAGCTGTACAATACTTTTTTTATTTTTATTTTTTATTTAGGATTTATGTGCTAACCTGTCACGCATTTCTTCTTAAGGTGTGGTTCCAGAACCGACGAGCCAAGGAGAAGAGGCTGAAGAAGGATGCGGGGAGGCAGCGATGGGGTCAGTACTTCCGCAACATGAAGAGGTCGAGGGGAAGCTCCAAATCAGACAAGGACAGCATCCAGGAGGAGGGCATGGACAGCGACGCGGAGGTCTCCTTCACAGGTAAAGAGAGAATCTATTTACCATAACGACATACTAACAGCTGAACGAAAAAAGATACACAAAAAAATATAAATGAATTTGAATTGCACGAGATATATAGGGAATGAATCACTGAAGGTCAACTGCTGACTGCAATTGTTAATTGACATAATAAGCATGTTAAAAACCAAAATAGGATGAAGTGTTTGTTCATAACCTGTAGACAGTTGAGTTGTTCTTCTATATGAGGCATGCAGAATCATAGTGTCAATGTGTCAACATTGGTTTTATAAGATCACAACTACCTACATACCAACATATATGTTGGTAAATAGGTAATGTGATTGATGTGCTTTTGAGAACAGAATACAAATTCAATATTTAATGCATTTATTTAGAGGGCTAATTTGAAATGAAATGTCAATGCGACTTAATTATAAGAGTTTGTTTAAGCCTTATTGAAAAACATTCATAAATATTGGTAGAGACACATTATTGTGGTAATGGGATAAAGTAATACAATACAAAAGCACTAACATTCTCATAATAATACAAACAAAATGCTTGAAAATTGCATCTAAAGTAATAAATAGATAAATAATTTTACACCTCGATATAAGACCTCTAACCTCAGCCCGTTTCTCTTCATACAGATGAGCCCCCAATGTCGGATCTTGGCCACTCCAATGGCATCTACAGTGGTCTAAGCGAGTCTTCCCCGGCCATGACAGGCCGTCAGGGAGGCAATGGCCATGGAGGTCCCTTTCCTCTGGAGCACGGTGTCCTGCCCTCCCAGGAGCAGTTCCATGACATCCGCTCAAGCAGCCCCTATGGCCTTCCCCAGTCTCCCAGCTCGCTTCATGCCATGTCCAGGCACCAGCCCCTCATCTCCAGCCTGGTATACCCAGAGTCGGGCTTGTCCATCATGGCCCAGGGTGGTGGTGGCGGTGGGCCCGGGATCAACCCAGCCATGAGGGTGTCCATGGGGGGAGCCAACGGCCCTGTCTCGGACCTGTCCACTGGAAGCAGCGGAGGGTACCCAGACTTTCCCGCCAGTCCTGCCTCCTGGTTGGATGAAGTGGATCATGGGCAGTTCTAAATGGTTAAGAGAAAGAGGTGAGGTGATTACTGGTGTGGTGGCCATCTGGACCTAAATAAAACCAGCACACAGGACACTAGCTGTGTGAATCAACAGAGGCTTAGACGGACAAGTGTATTGTCTCCACTGATCTCATTGGAACTCCTTAATGTCACACTATGATGTCACTCTATGATGATCAATCCAATGATTTTGCCCGCATGGACTTGAGGGACGGACTGCGCAATTTGAACAATAAAATCATGAACAATGACCGGAAGCACTTGGGCTCAACATGCTACTTCTTACTGAAACCTGTGTAAAGTGACCCAATGTATCATCCTGCTGAACTCAATGGAGTCAAAGCTTTACCACGGACAAGAACAGAGCATTCAGCAATGCTCTCTTCCAGAAAAATATAACGTTCCACGGCCATCTCGTCACACCATGACCACAAAGCAAAAAAACAAATTAAAATGTTCAAACAGATTAAATTAATTCCCCCTTCCCTTCCTCCATCTCACTTCTCTTATTCTTCTCTCAGTCTATTTTCAACATGCTCCAAAGCACATTTTGGTTGAGTCAGAGTTTGTTTTTATGTCTGGTTGTTGCCAAATGTCTATACAAATATTTCATCATTGTGAAAACTTTATTTTTATACATACCTTATTGGACAACGCTGAAGATTATCCATGTGGGATGACTTTGTACATTAATGAACAGGGATATAGACTTCAAGTAGATCTCTAGTCTCTTAACCAGTAACTAGATGTGCTCCGGTTACTTCTATGCATTTGTGTGTTCTGAGATCTGTCTTGTTTGTTTCGTTCAACTGAAAATGTCCCCTTAAAATAAAAACTATTGGGGACCATTGTATGTGTTTGTTTGTGTGGACAATGTTTTATGTCTTATTTATTCTCCGATAATGATGATGAATATAAAATAAGTTATACAGGTCTTTAATAAATTTGTCAGCTAAATCCAAATGGACCTTTGCTTCTCGTGCCACTTTTTGTTTCTATGATACCAATTGCTTGGACAAATGGTCAATTATAAATAACTTTTGTTTCTTTGAAATTATATAAAAATGGTATTGTAGGTTTGTCTGCACAAGCAACTACACACAAATCCCTGAATGACATGCTTCCAGATCATCTTCAGCGTTCATCTTTGTATAATTTTTTTTTTAACACGTCCCAACAATGCCACGGTGAAAGACACAGTGCCACAAGACACACCACAACACAGCTTCGGCCTGGGTCTGCAAATTGAGTGGCTGGCTCATTACCAATTGCGTATCAAGAGTTCAATGGCTCTTTAGTGCGAAACTCGATGCAGAAGGAGAGGCAGCATGTCGATGTGGAGATAACCGCCTTGTTTGCCCAAATGCCCCTACGGAGTAGAAATCTTCAATCCATTAGCAAAAGGAGGGATCGAGTGCCCCATGTGAATTTCCTCATTTGTTTACTTATTCAAAGTCAGCTTCAATTAAATAGATTAAAACCGTGTGTGTGTGTACGCGTGCACATGCGTCAGAGTACCGAACTGTCCGTCTGCATACTTACTTGTGATGTCTTACTGTATATACAGTACAGCATGTTGGTGTGTGTGTGTGTGTGTGTGTGTGGGTGGGTAATTTTTCTTACAGTAAAAAAGACTCTCATGGAAGTTTCTTCCGTGCAACCTTATTCATCCATCCGTCCATGGATTATCGAGGGCCTGGTTGCGGTGGCAGTGGGCTAAGCAGGTTAATCCAGACATCCTTCTCCCCAGCAAGGTATTATAGTTCTTGGTAGGGGATCTTGATGCTTTCCCAGGCCAGAGGAGATGTCATCTCCCCAGTGTTTTCTGGGTCTACCCCGGGGTCTTCTATCAGACGGGCATGCCTGGAAAACCTCCAAAGGAAGGCGCCCAGGGGGCAGCCTAATCAGATGCCCAAACCACCTATTCTGGCTTTTTCTCTACACAACGGAGCAGTGACTCTACTCCGAGCTCACTTTGGATGACCGAGCTTCTCACCCAGGGTTTAAGGCTGAGCCCAGCCACCCTATGGAGGAAACTGATTCTAGATGGGTTTTATTTGTGATCTCTGATGTCACTTTGAATTTAAATGTACACAAAATGGCCATTTCCTCCAAGCAGTTTGCAGTGTTTCCAAACCAAAGTGGGACTGCAGATGCTTTTAATGTAGATTACAAATTAATTACAGATTGGTTAATACAGTGGTATACCCAGGATCAATAATAAAACATGTGAGGTATCTGATGTTACTTTGTGGTGATATTATTTTGTGATGCATTCTTTGTTATTTGCGTGTTGTACAGTAGGTTGGTTCATCACCACGTATTGTTCGACTTGATCTCAAGCACTCAGCACAATTGTTGAAACCTAATAGCATATTTTTTCACGGTGAGAAGATGTACGTGCTCTTGCATTTTAAATGGTGCCGTGATGTTTTTGTTCATAAACTTATTCCAAAACACGACAAGAGACTTATATGGACCAACATTGATTTGACATCTAGAATCACACACAAAGTAGAGTCCCCACAAAGTAAATGTATACTTGTGCCTTCACTACAAGTTTTATAGTGCTGATGATGCAAACTGGCGATCTATGGAACTGAGTATGTTAGATCTCATAGCAGCTGTTAGCACTGATGCCTCAAAGCCAGATGGTCTTGGGTTCAAACCCCAGTAGATGCAGGTCCTATGTGTGTGTAGTCTGCATGTACTCCCCGTGTTTGTATGGGTTTCTGCCGGGTGCTCCGGTTTCCCCCCACCACCATAAAAAAATTATCTGTTTAGGGCTAATCCTCCTGTCAATGCTATAACCAGGCACTGGCCTGGAACTGGAGTTGGTCAATTAACCCCTAGGACGCCAGGTTACTACTGCTAATGCTACCACTACAAATTATTTTTTTGCATTTACAATGCAGCAATCACCACACTCCACACTCCTCTGACTCCATCCATTAGGGTGGTGCTGCCACTGGTCTGTCTCAGGTTTCCCCTGACAGGGACGATAACACTGGGCCACTACAGGCTTTGAATCCTTCCACATGAGAGGCCTCCGCCACCGCCACCGTGCAAAGCGACAGGTGCGCAACCGGACACCCGTGGCGTCGGGGCCCGAGACAGCAGCAAAGCCGGGGGGGTGAGAGTGAAGTGTCAAAGGATGCGTTAATCTCTCTCGAGCCCTACCCCGCACAGTGTCCCAGGCATTCTCCATTCGGCCTGAGCCCGGTGGATTTTTCATTGACTCGGGCGGGGTGCAGGGAGACAGGAAGACTTTGTTTTTTTTCTTGCTTGATAAACAGACTATCTAAGCTTTGCCCTATTAGGCTGCACTTCCAGGTTGTAGCTTGGCTTTGCTGCCCATGGCAGGTGTGAGAAAGTCTTTGGGTCGAAAATGACCGCAAGATGAACTGCACTGGGGAAGCAGGTGGGAAAGCACTGGTTTATTCAATGGGATTAGCAGTGATTTCCCCTCGACTTAGAGAATTTTCTTAGGCTAGACATACTTTTTCCAGTCTCATACCGTTGACATAGCTTAACGACATGAAGAATTTGTGCTGGCAAAGTGTTGAATAGCGTCTGTGTGTGGCTGTGGGTGTATTTGGTTTTATTCGGCTGGGTGTGTCCATTTTAGGTGGATGCGAGTGTCTATGTGTGCATGTGCATTCCATGTCTGACATGACAGTTGATTGACATGCATTCTTCTGTGGACAAAAGCTTTATCTACGTTGGTGGTCTGGACTGTGAAGACAGAGTGTATCAGATTGAGGATAGATAATATAGAGTATTAGCAATAGGCACTTGCAAAGTGCATTAGACCATTGTGACCAGGGCCAGGTGATGCAAAAACCTTTGCAAAACAAATAGATAAAAACTTAAAATGAATGAAAAAAGACAACAATAATAAAATTGAAAAATAAGACATATCTGTAATTGTTCAATTAAATGGTTGAAATAAATAGCTAAAGTTTAGTAGTCTAAATGGGATTTATTGTTATTTATTTATTTATTTATTTAATAATTTGGTTTGTTATTATCCACTTCTGGAGGACAACAATGTGTGTGCATAGTGTTGACTGTAAATTGCGGTTGTTGTGCTCATAAAAAAAATTCTGCACATCTCTACAAAACTTTTATTTTATATTATGACTTGGATATTAGTTTAACAAACTAAAACTTTTGAGAAAAACTATCAAGGCTGTTAAGGCTTTCCTGTTGTTGCAGAAGCTCAGGCATTGTCCACACCATTCGTGAATTTTGCTTTTACACTGTTGCTTTCTGCAGTGGAGTGGGCTGTTGCATTTCACTGGACGGCAGGTTTGAGAGCGCAACCCTAAGGGTCAAATACACAAATACACCAAGCTATACAAACACAAACACAGTAACACTTTGGTCCATGCACATACACGTGCACACACACACACACACACACACACACACACACACACACACACACACACACACACACACACACACACACACACACACACACACACACACACAC
>JAVQJS010012979.1:0-18781 GCA_036024795.1 Galaxias rostratus | reverse complement strand
CCTTCCTCTGTCCTCTACATTGACTCCATTATTGTTTCCAGTGCATGTATGTCTGTAAAGTAGCTGGAGATTGAAGGCAAGCTAAAAACATCTTACATAATTTGCCCAGGCAATGTTCTATAGTAACTGGGCAGATTTGCAACTCTCTGACACCTGCTTGCATCCTCAGAGAGTAGGGCTGTGCTAATGACTGGGAGTCTGACCCACATTCTACAGTCAGTGGTGAAATCTGTGACATACTAAGCCAGTGAGGGTTAACCAGCTTGTTTGATTATAATAGGCGGTGGTGTCTAAGCCGTCACTAAGCAGGAGCTATTCATCAACAGGAGCCTCTTACAAGTCTCCTCACTCAGTGCATGAGGTCCCAGTCCTACAAGCTAATGAGTACAGTTGTGAAGTAGTTGTGGACCATTGGTTGGTCATTAAGGAAAAGATTTTCCAATGTCATATCAATAGGTCTAGACTTTGAAGGACATCGGCTTGTTAAATCACTTATTATAGAATAATCACTGTCCAGATATCTTTAATCAATTCTAACTAAATAGTTAATCCACAGAAATGCACTGTAAATCATAATGCATTTTTTCTAGATTGTAAGATTTAGATAATATAGAACTGTGGTCAAGCTCCTTGATCCAAACAAGTATATGTATTGTGATACTGAAGATGTATTTTGATAGTGTTTGCTGCACTGTGTTTGGGTCCAAGGTGGGGAACTACAAGCGGGCGGTGAAGCGAATTGATGATGGCCATCGGCTCTGCAATGACTTAATGAGCTGCATCCAGGAGCGAGCCAAGATCGAAAAAGCCTACGCGCAGCAGCTCACTGACTGGTCTAAGAGATGGAGACAGCTAATAGATAAAGGTGAGGGAGGGGAGAAACGCTCAACACATTGCAGCATATTTTGGCATTTTCTTTCAAAACAAGACGTGCAAGATGCTCACTGAGCAAAGTCTCTCTGCATCCTTTCCCTCCCTCTCTTTCTGTCTCTCTCTCTGTTGCTCTCTCTCTGTTGCTCTCTCTCTCTCTCTCTCTCTCTCTCTCTCTGCCGTTCCCTCTCTCTCTCTCTCTGAGTTGGTGTGCGTGTGTGGGCTTGTGCTCTTTTGTAAGTGAGTAGTGAAATCTCACACACTCCCTCACTCAATCACTGTCTTTTTCTTGCCCCTCCCCCACCCTCTTTTGTTCCCTTCCTCATTTTCTCCCTCTCCCTCTGGCTCTTCCCCCCTCCCCTCAAGGTCCGCAGTATGGGACAGTGGAGAGGGCCTGGGCCGCAGTGATGACCGAGGCAGAGATGGTGAGCGACCTGCACCAGGACGTGAAGAATGCCCTGGTCAACGACGACTTTGAGAAGGTGAAGAACTGGCAGAAGGACTCCTACCACAAGCAGATGATGGGAGGCTTCAAGGAGACCAAAGAGGCAGAGGAAGGCTTTAAAAAAGCCCAGAAACCCTGGGCCAAGAAGCTCAAAGAGGTGACGGGGGCACTGTAACTCACACCCAATTAAATCTCTGTTGACGTGTAACGTTCATGTCATATATTTACAGCCCTAGCCACTGTAAAGGGAATTAGTGTACAAAAAATCAACTGGTATTGTAGTTTAGTACCTAATATAGATGATGTGTTCATCTCTCTCTCTCTCTCTCTCTCTCTCTCTCTCTCTCTCTCTCTCTCTCTCTGGTTGTCAGCTGGAGGCTGCCAAGAAGTCTTACCACCTGGCCTGTAAAGAGGAGAAGCTGGCCTCCACAAGAGAAGCCAACAGCAAGGGGGAGTCTAACGTCACGGCCGAGCAGCAGAAGAAGTTAACCGAGAAAGTTGACAAGTGCAAACAGGACTCGCTGAAGGTAACTAAGCTCCCACTAATAATAAGACCCTCCATGCTTAGATAAGTGCTCTCCAAAAATGATTATTTGGTGTGTGCGTGTGTGTGTGTGTGTGTTTGTGTGTGCGCTGCTTGTATTTGTGTGTGCGTCTGGCTTTCTGTGTTAGCATTAGTATGCATGAGATAAAGAGTTGCAATCAGGGCAAGACGGAATCAATGCAACTCTTAGGCTATTTTAAGAAGCTGACTTCTGCAGAAGAGTCATCAGGCTGATTTTTGTAAAAGTGGTGCTGTTAAAGACACTCTGGTACGGTTAATGCAGGAGTGAGACATCTCTGAAGTGTCTCATATGCTTTAGCGAAGTGGACTTTACACAAAATTTAGTATATTGCCATTAAATCACTATTTGGTCCAAACATAATGAAACGTTTTCTCTGGACATAGTGGTCACTACATGACATTGATAATGGAAATGTCTTTACTTGAGATATCACCAATAGTCAAAGACATCACAGTTTTCAGGATAAAGAGGTATCCATACAGACATTCTGCAATGAGTTTTGAGTAGAGAACAAGTTGGAACTGTAATGTAATGGCGTGTGGTTGCCCGCAGGCCAAGGAGAAGTATGAGAAGGCTTTGGATGAGCTGAGTAAGGTGACCCCTCAGTACATGGAGAATATGGAGACCGTGTTTGACCAGTGCCAGCAGTTTGAGGAGAAGCGGCTGAGCTTCCTCAGGGAGGTGCTGTTGGATGCCAAACGTCACCTCAACCTCACCGAGACCCAAAGGTAACAGGAAGATAGGTCTAAAGTCAAGTAGTACAGTCCCACACGTTCCAGTGCTAGCAATTATACAGTAATTCATATGCATGAAGATGTCATCATGCATGCACAGAAGAAAATCAGATTTTAAACAGTTTTACTAGTGTCAGCTCACACCAGAAGATTAACACTGCTACCCCAGATGTACACAATCTTTAATCCTGTGGTCTCTCAATATAAACATAGCTCTCTTTATCCTGTTGTGATTCCCTATCTTAAATGTGGCTGCTCTTTCTCTCCCTGTGCTTCTCTAGCTACACCACAGTGTACAGAGATCTTGAACGCACCATCACGTCCGCCAGTCCACAGGAGGACCTTAAGTGGTTTAGCAGCAACCACGGCCCCGCCATGCCCATGAACTGGCCCCAGTTTGAGGTAGCCTCTCTCTTCAGCAATTTACATTTAAAGTCTTACCGGGTAGTACACAAGGCTACAGTATGTTCCATAATTGAATACTTCACGTTTATTATGAGTTTTTATCAATGTAGCACATGATAATTGATTTTGTCTGTGGTTAGATGTTCAAAATGACTGTAAAGTAATCTATCCCAGTCATGCTGGAAGTGCAAACCAAAGTGTGCTGTTTCCAGGAGTACAACCCAGAGCTGTCCCACATGATCAGCAAGAGAGAGAAAGTGAAGAAAGGCAGCGACGGGGTCATGCTGACTAACGTCACCAGTGCAGTGGACCACGCTCACAGTGGAGACAGGGCCAGGTGAGGAGGATTTAGCGGGACGATGAAAGACCATCAGTGTTGATTGTGTGGTATTAAAAATACAAGTGCTATGCTATTTTGCCTTTTATTTGCAATGAGAAAAAGATAGAAAACGTGGTTTGAGTGAGGGGCCTCTGATATTGACGGGTCATCATGTTTCTCTCACAGTGTAAGCAGCTCTGAGAAACAACAAGCATCCACTGAGTGGTCGGACGAGGACCACTCTGCCCCCAACTCAGCCAACGACACCAACGGGGGGCCCAACCCCTTCGAGGAGGAGCCGGTGAAAGGTGTGAGAGTCCGAGCGCTCTACGATTACGACGGCCAAGAGCAGGACGAACTCACCTTCAAATCAGGTAGAGCCCACCCTGGCCCATTTGGACCCATCCCCGTCACGCATTTCACAAAGAACACTGGTGTAAAGACGATGGTTAGCAGTCGTTCTATCATTAGCCTCTGTCTGAATCATCATTGGTGGTTTGCTGTCCATGCATTGGATTGATCACATATATGGTGTGCACTTTACTCAGGTTTTCATTGTGACATAGTAGAGACATTTGACCCGAGTGTTTGTTCTCGTCACCCTGACAGACTTTGCTCCTTCCTTTGCTTCTGTGTTAAAGGGGAGGAGCTGACCAAGCTGGAGGATGAGGATGAACAGGGCTGGTGTAAAGGTCGCCTGGACAGTGGCCAGTTGGGTTTATATCCGGCCAATTACGTTGAGCCTGTTTAACCGCTCGTTCCCAGGACGCTGCCCCGCTGGAGGGGCCAACCAGACTGTACTGTCCAATCATCCTGTGCTTTGCCAGAGACCTCGGCGCAACGCTTTCCTCATCCTGTTAGATGCACTGCACCGTCTTCACGTCACCAAAACTCATCAGGAGGAAATCTCATGGATTTCCAGTTCAACAGTCCTCCCAGTGGACCACTGCATCATAAACATTTGTCACTCAGGACACTGAATGAGTGGATACAAACCGCTACTCCAACAATGGATTTGGAGTCATTTTTGTGTAGCTTTGTGCAGTTTTTTTTCTAAATCTGCTATGACATGCATAGCAGTTTGTTCTGACATAGCATTGTCATGGTATAATCGTTTGTACATGTTAAGCTAGAATTGGCTATGCAAAGTTAATGTATTGTATATATCAATGACGTTTTCCTTTTTTCCTATCTGGATGCTTGTATTTGTATTTGTTTTCGCATTGAAACCAGTTTTCAATCGGCTTTCCTAAGTCCTCCCTTTTTCTTCCATGCATTTATCAGATGCTTAGCCCCTATGTTAAATTAAATGAAGATTAGACTTCCCTCGTGCAACAACACTGGCTTTCCCCCTATTTACCATTAAAATCAAGAAGAAACCCACCACGGTTTAGATCTGCTAAGCATTCAGCAAGATGTGTAAGAACGCCAGGATGGTTTACCTGTACATCCATTGATAAAACGTCAAAGATTGATGTGTCGTTGTTACATCATCAGTCTCCTGTCCGATTATTTTTGCTGCCCTTGCCAGATGCAAGTGGTGCCCAAGGGTAATATCCGACTGATTTGCGTGTCTCAATAGTTGGATGGTCTTTATCTTACGGCCAAGGATGTCTTCAACCTTTGTCTACATGGCCTGACTCTATTTGCATGCTCAAGTTACCTAGAGCTGTTTATTAGCAACTGCTTTAAACTACCACAAATGGGATAGAGATTTAGCTTTTGTCTTTCCGAATTATTTACAATTACTTGTTTCATTAGATCAAAGGGTTATGTGGGAAAAACAGTTTGTGTTACTTATTTTGATCACAGTATTTATATATTCCAAAAATATAGCAATTTCCTACTGAATGTGGGCCGTACGCTATAAGTATTTATTTTTCAGTGATTTTTAAATCAAACTTGGATCAAACTTTTATTAAACTGTATGATAACTTGCATTACTTTACTGACAGTACCTTTTCCGTGAGCGTTATTTTCTTTGTTTTTGCGACCTTTCTGCATCATTGGATGCTATAGCCTTTCTGTTCTCTGAAAAACAGTGGTGTACCCTTACTCACGCGGGGCGAGAGTTACAGAAGAGTCTTACAAAGAAAAGCAGAAAGAGGATCCTCCTCTGAAATATTGATGAGGAAACTGCCTTTATGCTGCAAATAGCAGACTTAAATTCTAGGACACCCGGGATGAACCACACCACAAATATCTTAGGGCTTCAATCAGAAATCGAAATTGACAAAACATGTCATACTGACATTGAATCTGACTCCATCATATCCAGCTCAATTTATAACTATACCAAACATTTGCTGATTTCATTGAGAACGAAAAACGTCTGAAAAAGTCTTAAGTTGGCCTGCCCTGCCATTAATATGTAATGCCCTCAATGTAGGAAGGGATTGTTTACAACTTTACTATAAAAATATGTTTATCTATTTGTATTTATGATTGTGTAACTTATGAGAAGTAATGTGAACAGCATTGCAACTTTGGCATTCACTGTGAAACCGGTATGATACAGTGAAGAATAATGATCGATGAATTGATGAATAATGATCAATATGATAACATGCTTTAGCCACTATTTTCTGTCACAACCTATTGCAGGGAAAGTAGGGCTTGGCAATGATGCAAAGCAAGGCTAGAAATGTAGAAGTCTGTTTACCTGCATTAGCATATAGTGATGTGAAATCCATACTGTAGTGCCTGGTCTTTTGCATAATACAAAAAAATAAAAGACGTCATTAAAAAAGTGATGGTTTGGTTTGCTGTTTGTCTTACCCAGTCAAGTCTGATAGATGGTTTAAAGATGCTGTGGAAACTAATATGATTACTGTGAGAGTAGTGCTAGGTTACCATCTGTTGTATCAAATAATTCACTACAGTTGATCAGTACATGGGTAGACTCAGTGGGTGACAGATATTTGTTACTCTTCCATCACTTTGTTTTCCTGTTTCTTTTGCCACTAGAGGTCCTCAGGCAACTTGTTCAACAATCTCATATGCCAGGTTAGTTCTTTATTTAATTTTTTAAGTGATTGCATTCAGTTGCAGATGATAATTACCAAAGTTAATATTTTATTATCTTTCAGAACCGCTTGCAGCCTTTTAGTCCCCAACCTTTGTATTTCAGTTTTTCTGTTGGGAGTTTGTACTTGGGTTTAAATGGGTTATTAAAGTGAATTATCTACAGCATAGCATTAGTCATAGAGAACATGCCTCCTAGGAACCTTTTTTTGGCAGCCCAGTTATTTTTTGTGCCCATCAACATACAACATAATTGTCCTCCATAAAGGTTTGAGTTTAAATCTTGATGGTGACACAAAGAGGTCGAATGCAAACAAAAACATTTAAAAGTGAATGTTCTAAAGTAAGAAATAGATTATTGATAAGAAGTGCATTTGCTTGTTTTTTTTGGGGACACATAGGAAATTAGTGTGTAAATATAAGAACTCTTATGCAACATGAGTTACAGTAGGCAATAAAACAAAGCATATTTTCTTTTTAGCCTAACATGTCATAATCTTAGTTCTTTTTGCTAAAGGTTTTTGCTTTACTACATAGTTGATGGCTATGATTGTAAATTGTCAACAATGCATTGATCCACCACAGAGCTAACAAGCAATAGTTAATCAAGAATCTGTATCAAAACAGTTTTGAAGTAAAGTTTAATGGTTAATCTTTATGTGCAAAAGGAAAGACCTTGACAAAAAAGCTGCAGAATTATGTACAGTACAAGCAATCTTACAATCTACTGTGAAATGCAGGTCTATTTTTCAGTTTAGGATTAATTATTAAAAAACAATGTGTTTTTCAGCTGAGAATTTGAGGGTGGGGTAGACGGGTTTGTTCCCATGCTTTCATTGAGGTTAGTCTAACGGCTAAAACCCTCTTTTGTGCAAGAGTGTTTCAAAGTGTGCCATGTGAATAAAGTGAAAAGTGAGCTGTTTGCTCTTCTGGATTGTGGCCAGGACCAACCCAAGGTAAAGAAAAACAATTATATCTACATTCCCAATAAATGTGTGGCACACAATTCAACCCATGTAAAATGATGCTGTCAAGATAAAGGTCTTTGTTAACAGGGAGTTAAAATGCCCCCCTCCCCCTTTTTGGTTGGATAACTTTGAGTTTAAACTTTAAAATTCCCTGTTCCATTCAATATGTGAGAACATTGAGAATGTTAGGTGATATAGAGAAATAAAGAAAGGCAGATAATGCAAGTCAAAAGGCAGTTTTTTTTTCTTTGGCTGTTTCACAATTTTTAAAATGACTAAGTTAGAAGACCATTTTCTTTTGTTTCTTCTTCGTCTCATGAACAAACAAGCCTTCATCTGTCAGTCTTGGCAGTTCCAGGATTGGCAGATGGAGGTGTGTACCATTGGGGTTGGTCAGTGCACATGTTCAAGTCTGTTTTTTTTCTAACCCCTTCTTGCCGTAAGCGTTCAAGTTTATGGTGTGATTAAATGCCCTTATTTTAAATCGGGGCCCCTGTCTTCTCCTTCCATGTGTTCTCATACTGGATGAACAAACTGGTAGACAAGTCTCTGAGACACGTCTGGCTTTCGGATGATGCCCTTCTTGTAGTATTGCCGTATGGAGCGGCTCAGCTTGTCGTAGTTCATGGCAGGCCTGTTCTTCCTCAATCCCCACAGTCTTGCCACATGTGCAGAGTCCTCAATTTTAAAGATTCCTATAGATGCAAAAATAAAGCAATGTGTGATTAATGTTATGTTCATGCAAGCAGACATAGTCTCAATCACTTTAGCAAGTTGCATTGTTCTATAAATTAACTTGAATGACCCTTGAATCACAGGACATACAATTCCATTTGTACATACCAATTTTACTATGCCTCGTTGCTGTTGTGAGCCATTGGCAAAATGTATACAGACTCTGGCTTAGCAGAAAATGTTGTAGCCAATTAATCAGGTAAAAAAATCTCTTTTGGGCCCTGGTCATGTGCATTAACATAATCACATTAAGTTTCCGAAATTATGTAAAAAAAATATAGAGGTCTTACACATACAATGCATAAAAGGAGATTCACAGTATTTCTGTATTCTATACTTGGACTAGGAAACTTGAATGTAAATTGGAGCATTATATTTATATATTATACTTATTTAACAATATAACTATTTATGAATATTTTAAAACAATAACAAAAAATATCAGAAATTGCATGATTTATTCAAATGTACTACTTTTTTGTTCGGAATGTGTCCTGCAAAATCTTGCCCTATAAGGTACATTACAAACAAACAAAACGTCTGTCATCATCATTTCAGTCTACCTCAAGGTAATTTTTTGTCTGAGCTGCAAAAACAAGATGACTTTACATCATGTGGAATGTTTCCTTAAAATTTTAAAAGTAATTTACAAAGATGAAATATGAACTTATGTGAACCACAAAATGCTTAAACAAGTGGAGATTTTTTTGTTGACATTATTTTGAGGTATTTGTCTGTATAATACTTTGCACTACGGATTAAATCATTTATAGAATTTGTATAAAGAGCTTCTGGTCCTAGAGGAAATGTTTGACTGTTTAAAGCAAAGACGCTGCATCAATTTTAAAGCCTACCACCATTTAACTATTACCACGTTTACCCAGATCTTTGTCACAAGCACTCTTTTTTCCAAAAAAAGAAAATAATAAATATAAAAATAAATAAATAAAATAAATAAAAAAATAATATTATGATCACAGCATTATTAAAAAATTACCTTGGCATCAATATTTTATATTTATTATACATTTATCCTAAATGCATTTTTATGTTTTGTGTACCTTTATTGAAAGACTTTTCAAATGTAGCTACCTTTTTCCTTGTTGAGCCAGCGGATGCAGCGTCCATAATTGTGAGGCTTTAGCAGGAGTTCTCTAAGAAACTGCCAAAGGTGGATAGGCTGGCCTGAACAGGATGAGTCAGCCTCCGACCATAGCTCCTCCACACCTTCACAAAATAGTTGTGGTTACTGCACATTTCTCTAAGATAGATCAAAGCATCACAATGCCCAATTAAAATCAGGGGAATTACCTACCTGTAATTTTGTTGTCCCCAATTGAACACCTGTCTTTCATCCAGCCAGCTAACAAGAGAAAACATACAATAGGTCATACGATATCATAGTTATCTTTATTTTATAATTTAGAAGAAAAACAGACCTGAGATATCCTGTTCAAATTGTAATCTAGATAATTTGAAGTGGTCAACCTATACACCTGTATTAGTTGACACTACCCATGAGCCCATTTTATAATTCATGAATCAGTTAATTACCTAACAAGCACATGGTAGTGATAGTATAGTTAAACAATAAAGCAATAGAGTCATTTGAGTAACAAATTCATTGTGTTAATGAGAGGCTGCTTCAGTATGTAACCATAGCAACACACCCGACTTCCATATGTCCAGATGTGCGTGCAATGTATCCCCACATTGGGGTGACCTCTGTTTGAAATCTTCTTCACTCATGGCACACAGGTCTTTGCCAGTGAGCTCTTGGAAGGCTTTGCCGGCCTGTGGAAGCCTGTATAGGTGCTCTGTCCACAACAGCCACTTCTGAACGTTCCCAGAGTTCCATTCGATGGGATCTGAAAGGAGAAATTATGCAACTCTTTACAAAGCCTTCAGACTGTGTTCGAAAAATGTTTGTAATCAGCAATTTATTACAGGCCGGCAACTTCCTCACAGCGTCTCCGTTACTTTGCCAAATTTGAGGTTAGCCTTTTGGGTGTGGTAAATAACTGGTTTGAACTTAGGGTTAAGAAAAAGATTTGCATATTTGGGAGTGAATTTTCGAATGCATTTGCCTTGGTAACACAGCATGACACTAGGCATTTATCCCTAAAGTGGATAACACGGGCCTTGTACTAGAAGAGATGTCAGAGGGGTGTGACAGTAGAAACTTTTCAGTAAATATACCATAAATATTGACTTTGCCAAGTGAGCAGGCCTCACCCTAACACTGTGTACACGTCTACTGGCAGGCAACCACCTCCACTAAAAAATCTAGCAAAGGTTAGGATTAAACAGATCCTGGAGCAGGCAAACATGGCGTGCGTCAACGATGTCATTATTCAAAATCATCTGTCATCTTTCCAACCATTATCCACCCACGTATCTGTTGTTTTTGGAAATACGACCCTTCCTAGCAGATAAACCCAGTCTCTGAGTCAGTATCCTTTTACTAGAGTCAACCGACATGACATGAACCATGACAATGTTTTCATTGTATAAAAGTTGGTATTGTATACTTAAGCTACAGTTTTAACAACTCCTTTTCCTCATAAATTTGCCACAGCAAACAGAGATGTTTCAATATTAGCCTACCTGGGGTGATATTAAGCAGTTTGCAGGCTGTCTCAATGTCCTTCAGCACCTCCCCCACCACCATGCTCTGCATCTGCTCCAGGGAGCGCTCCTCCTCCTGTCCCTCCAGCCCAGGACAGACCCCTGTGCCCTGGCTGTCAATGACAGGGCATTGCTCCGGCTCCTCACTGTCCCGTGGCTCAGCTCGGACAGCTGGAACAGCTGAGGAGGCCTTCACAAGCCAAGCAGTATCCTCTGTGAACAGCATGTCAAAGCAGGACAGATAGAGGCCTGGTAGGCCTTTATCCAAGGTCTCTGTGGTGGGCTTGGGGTGCTCCATGACCCAGGCCTCTTCTCCGGAGCCGCCGTCCTGGTCCAGGATAGCCAGGGTCTCCTGGGAGAGTCCCAGTCGGGGTGGGTGCACTGCACCCTCTGATAGACAGCCCACTGGACTAGACATGACTGCTTGCTGGCTTCCTGTCCAAAGCAAAGTTAAAGTAATGCGGATTGTTACGTGAATTGATTAATCAATCGTTCTTTTAAAAAAATTAATTGTAAAGCAAAAAAATGCCTTAAATGTGTTCAGCTAATCCTGATTAATTTTACTTGGAGCCAGATCAATGTGCACTCCTACAGGAGAAACAACAAATGTGCCTACATCATAAATGCAATGCACAAATTGAAATAAACATATCTACATTTTAAAGACTGCTACTGTATTTCTTTTGAGTCAGGATTATCGTACCTATGTGGAATAATTTCTTTATGCCCAAGCCACTTTCAATGCAGCAAAATCCATTGGTGAAGCAGTGTCTTTGGTCCTTAAGATCAAATTGTGGCGACGAGAGTTAAACTGAAGCAAAGTGAGATGCTTCATGGTGCTCTTATAAATGAGTCCTGAGCCGATGAAAGGTGCCGTTTAAGTGACCCTTAAGAGACAGCACACAGTCTTGGTAGTCAAGGGGCAAAATGGATTTAACTGAGTCCCTTACTTGTGGGTCAGTGGGCCAGAATGGGTGGTGACTTGGGGGTAGGTGACTTGTATTGAGGTCTAAACCAACACTGGCTCATACCTAAACTTTCAAGGTGCCGTCTCCGCAGCCCGCTGGCTCCACTGTCAGCTGGAGTTTTTTAATCAAATAGAAGTTAAACTGACAAAACAACCCCCAACACATCCTACCTTGTTGCTATCTGCTAGTTTTTATTACAATTTAATAGCACATCCTTGTACCCTACTTTGCCCCCATGCACATGGTGTGTGCATTTCATCACAGATGCAATTCTGTTTTCTGAACATTGCCATCATAAGTGGACATTTATGGATGTCAGCTGTAGTGCTGGCACAATATTCTCAGCATGACCACATTTGTGACACACACACACACAAACCCACACAAACACACACACACACACTCACGCACACACACTCACACACACTCAGTGTAACCTGTCACAGCTGGGAGATTGGGAAAGACAATACTGTTATACAGCCGGTTATCAGTGGCTACTTAGTGCTATGGTAAAGGAAGTGTGCTCGCCTCTCGCACGGCACATGTTCGTCGGGAGACATAGCTTTGTTTGTCTATTGACAAAGAGGCACTAGCCTATTCATAAAACTAATTTAACAATACCCAACCCAGCCAAAACCAAGCTATGATAAAACATGCTAGATAGGAATCAAGAAATTCTGCCAACAAGGTATTTCATTAAATAGCTGCACGTTGTCATTGCATTGAATCATAATGCTGTTGCCAGTGCTCATTGATTTATCCCATTCAGACCTAAGAAAAGGAAACCCTAACGTTTTCAAAATAAATGTTGGAAAGAAAGTGAGTCTAGACGTTTCTCGCCATGGGACTTCAACATAGGCCCATGCATGTACCCTGACCTTTTTCACAGTTGGCCCTGAAGGAAATAAGGTCATCCTCCAAATGAGCCCACCTATTTACTTGCTTTATTCAGTGTCTCCCTCAACTCCTCATTGTAAAACATTTTGCCCATCGCTCTATATACCGACCAATTCCCCACTAGGAGTTCCTCAATAACCTGCTGTCCTATCTCTGCCATAAGGAATCAAATTAAAGGTTGTCTGTGTCTTAGCTAGCCAGCTGTGTTTCCACTCTCCTCTGTAACAGCTTGCGCTAAGCCCATTAGCCTAGCAAATTTAGTCATATTAGCTTTTTCCAAAAGGGGATGGGAGGGAAGAAAAGTCGCAAACACGCACCCCAGGGGCAAGGATTAGAGCCCTGACTGATCACTAAATGAGGTTGGTCAAGACGTTGATATTCATTTCAGAGGAATTAGAGCTCGCTCCATTTACTGGCACCGTCCTTCTTTGACACCCAGTCAGACAGCTCCCCACACAAACATCCAGCCTGGTAACCATTTCTCTCCTGCAATTTTTGAGTTCTCAGCTTGATATTGAGATTGCCTTTGAAGCTCATAACATGCTTTGTGAGACATTTCCTGTGCAAATACATGATGGCTCTAACATGGGTGGTCAGTAAGTCAATGGGAAGCACAACTAGATAGAAACTAGACATGTTTCATTTTCGGCTTTGAGATTATGTTATTACGTTTCTCTATATTCAGGAAGTTTTTTTGTGTGCGTCAAGCCTATTTGTCTATATTATCGGTAAAATAGAAACAGAGACAGAAAAAGCTTAACTTTCCTTTCACAAAAATCAACTGTAGTGTGTACATACAGTGTGTATATGCATAATGTTAAATGGAATGCTATCTTTGAAAAATGTATGTTTATCAAACTGTTGCAACTTACTAGTTTGAATTGGGAAGTGAAATTCATCTTGAATTAAATAATACGGCAGCATTGATTCTGAAGATGATCAGCAGAATGTTAATAAGTAAAATTGGGAAAGCTTTTTAATCAGTGTTGATGCTTGAAACAGTATAAGGTCACGGCTAAGATATGAGGATGATCAACAGTCATTCTCCCTTTTCACTTTCCAATAAAGAACATTCTCTTGTTTGAGTTTGGAATTAAGAACTTTATACAGTCAGGCGTGACTGTTTGCTGTGTGTGCAAGGTTGTAAGGTTTAAAAGGAGATTTTAAGCCAAAGGAGTCTTTGTTATTGTTTCTCATGGGAAATCAGGAAGAGATGAATGAGAGAATTGGGACTGGGCATGACCCTCATTTTGGGGAAGCTGTTTTTTTCCTTATAGCTGTGCTGAGAAGACAAAAGCCATTTAAGTGTCCCTGTGAGGTCGGCTGAATGGAAAATATTTTCTTGCTGAAAAAACCATGACGTATTGTTATTTTTTACTTGACGTCAATGTTGCTATGTTTAAGTTATGATACATTTTCATATTCTTTAAAGTAAATAAGTAATAAATAAGTAAGTCATAATGAAATGTAATATCTTATTTGAAGTTACGACACCATGCAATACTGCCAATGAAACATTTCAAGAAGTAATTTTGTATTGTTTATCTTAAATATTCTCATTTTGGGATCAGAAACACCTGCTAGTCTATCAACCATACATCATCATGTCTTGTCGCAGCTTTAACTTAAGGAAATGCATTTGTAGATGTTCATTGTTTATTGGAACTTGGCAGGACAGACAAGAACGGAAAAGATTGAGATCTTGTCTGTGGACTTACTGCAGATGTAACTTCCTTCACTAGGCAGGACAAAATAAGTATGGGATTTTCCACTGCTCTCATCCATGTGATTGATTCTCATTGGGTGTCATTTCAATTGAGATGAGGGGCCACATTGAGTCGCTCTATCTGACGGTTTACATCAACATTACAAGAAAACGTTTCATTCCTGTTCTACCTGATCTTCTTCACCTGCATTTCAGGTGCATTGGGATCAGGCCAATTCCTTTGAATGTATTGCTTCTAAAATAACAGTCGAGCTTTCGATTAAGTGTACCCTTGGAGCATTTTCCAATTGTTTTATCTCACCAGTCTTGTTCTATTATCGTACATATTCTGCCGTATAACATTTTCTCTTCACATTTGTCGTTTTCATCAACCCTGTCTCTGCCCTTCAGGGCAAAACGTAATTTATTTATTCTGTGAAATGTTAATATGATGTGTCATGTTTTGGACAGCAGCCAGAGTACTACTTATTTTTTGTGAAAACCTTCCCATGCCCTGCTCTACTCTGGTCTGCAGGTTCAAAGATTCTGATCTTACCGGTAGTTTCTTTAATAGCAAAGGAACTTTTTGTTTTAAGGATTAAGTTGTGATTGTTGAGGTATATGTCCTTGTCCACCCATTTATCTGAACAATCATATTAGGATCATTTAAAAAATACAATACAGGGAGGCAAATTAAAATAATTTTGGAATATGTTTTGACATCTATGCTTATTTTTATGTATTAAATAGATGAAATACATGTTAAATTATCAAACCCTTTAATTATTAGCAGAGTAACCGATATACCAGAGAACAAATGAGTTTAAAAAAACGATAAACACACTTGTTGTTCGTGTATAGTATTGTATGCAAAACTGTAAAACGCTGTTACTAAGAATCAGATTTTATATCTCTTATTGACATTTGCATTTGATATAAAACAAGGAATTACTATAATTGACGCATAATCATGTACATTCCCACATACATATTTTCATGGGTTTTTAAATATTCACACATGCTTTCTACATTTACTCCCCATCCACACCCCTACTCCACGCAAAAAAAACATACAAGGGGAACAATATACTGTACATCTTAGTTAAAAACCTTCTAATCAAAAGTATGAAGCAGTTTCCCGATATTTGTCTTACCTGAAAAAGGATTGAACCGAATCTGGTCTTAGGTACCGGTATCGCTTTGATGCCTGAGGCAGTCGTTTTGGGGGGGATGATGTTCTTGCACTCTCTCAAACAAAACCTCGGGTTTGACCCCACTCAGACTTTTTAGAGTTTAGCAACTGATGTTATAGATTACCCCCTAAAGATACGTTAAGTGAAGGCAGCAGAATGTCTTCTCTCTCCCCCCTTATAACTATGGAGTCCCCAGTTGGGGGCCTGGGGCTGTATCCAACAAGCTCTAGATTGGAATAAAGTAAGGTTAAGAGCCAAAGCCCAAAACCTGTTAGCCAAACGTTATCAGTAACAAGGCACCTGCTATGGGTGTGTACAAACACAAAGCTAGCAAATGCAAGTGACTGTGAAGGAATTTCAGATCCATTGACTGCTAGTGTTATTTATAGGGAAAGTCTGATTTTACCTATGCAAACAGTCCCTGTGTGTAATACATGACCCTAGGTGCCACATCGGTTTCCTCATGTCGAATAGCCCGGGCCGCACCCAATCGAACACACCCTCCGTTCACAACCATAAACACAAGTGTGTACGTGCACGCCCGACATGCACGCACACACACATGCACACACACACACACACACACTCTCCATATATACATATACATATGTGTATATTTTTTTCTCGCTGTCTAGGTTAGTTTAAGTTTGTTTTGTAGATTGGAACAATTAAAGAGAAATCATATGTATGGAGCTGATCAGGAAGGAAAAAAATATATTAAGAAATTGCTAATGCATGTGACCAATAGTGAAGGTGCAATGATTGTTGGAATTGATTTGAATTTTATAAGACACAATCAAATTGTGATTGATATATTCTTAACTTGTTTCCTGCAAGAACGTTTTGAACCAGATATGTTGAATATTTGTTAAATGATCAGAATATCTTGCAACTTGTTTCATACATTTGGAGGAGCCACAGCAGCAGATCTTTCCTTGGGAAGGCACCTACATGAGCAGGTGTTTTGTTAATGAGGGGTGACAATCCAACAATTTTTTTAAATCATAGGAATCCACTAAGTACTCTTGGATAATTGACCATCATGGTAATAGTGATTCATTTATTTATTTTACAGGAATTACCAAGGGTTCCATAAAGTGTGACAAAGTATCTTCCTTATTTTTAGTTCACATAAAACGTGTATAGAGATTTTCCTGGATCAAATATGTTTGTGCAACACATAAAATTAAGTAGCCAAAGTAGTGATTTTTATACACGTGATTTTTTAATTTTTGCCTTGAACTCACAATGCAAAGACTGCTTACATACCACATTTTGAATAATATTCAATATTCAAATAGTTAAATCAAGTAAACTTGAAATAGCCGTACTGCCAAGGTTGATCTGTCTTTTGACTCCTCTGCTTGTTTAAGGCTTTACTCATATCCCTTCCATCAAGGTAATTTGCATGGCAGTTTCTTGAACTGTGTGGAGAAAAGAGTGTATCATTTTGACCCACAGTTTATAATAACATTCTCATGGTTGTATATATTGTGCTTTCTGAATAAGGAGTTTACAATGAAAAAGAATGATGCTTTGTAAAATGTTAAATTTACAGCTAAGTTAGGCCTAACTGTTTGAATGTATGACCAGGGCCACCACCAAGATAAAAATTCGGAAGTTTGTTTTTCCCAACAATCAAGATAAGCAACACAACACAAACTGTCAGTATTATCTTAATTGCATCAAAGTAAATAAACCTGAAGTTTACATTATGTCTTGTTTGTTTATTTATTTATTCTAACTCAATATATTATAATAGGTAAGACATTTCTAATTAAACTACAACTGATGATTAATTGCGAGGCATAGAGGTGGAAAATTCAATAGTTGAAAATGTGTGTGTGCATGTGTTTAACAAACAATAACTTTGGAAAAGGTCATCAAGTGGACTCACATGGCCCTAATATTTTTCAATATTTTACAATGACACAAAGAGTGTAAATAGCATGTGCTGCATGTCTCCTGTTTCCACTGTCTGAAACACACAAGTCCTTTAGTTTGGAAGGTTAAAAAAACCTTCACTACTGGCTTTAGTTCTGATTTGGATTTAAACTAATAAAACTATCAAAAATAGTAGGTTAAGGTACAAACGCGTGTGAGGTAACACCCAAGAGTACTACTTTGATTGGAATATATTTGAGAATGAACAGATTTTGGAGGTAGGTATGAGGTTGCATTGTGTGCATCAGTAGAAAGAAAAAACATTTATTCAAATTTTCTCAGATAAGATCCACATTGGGCATTTCCCACCGAAGCCTTCCTCGACATCATTGTTTCATTATGTATTGTATTATTCTTGGATAAAGATCGATTGCGGGGTATTTTCCACAAAGTATATACAACTTTGTGTTAACATTTGTGTAATCATTCGATAAATACTTTATAAAAGTATAAATATAATGCATTTTTCGTAGGCTACAAAGTGTTTGTAGAACAAGAGATTAGTCAACTTTTAAGATTTTAGGACTGTTTAAGAGAGCTGATTGTGGTTTTACTAACTGGAATTATGTAATTCGATTGCACAATGTACGGCAAAAAAAGTAAAAAGTCAATATTTGTCCTCGTTCGCACAGCTCACATGGGAAATGCATTCAAATAATAATGTGTAACACACACTTTCATAGTTTATGGAGCACCATTATTACAGAAATTTATTAAAACATGTTTTAGGTTGACAAGAAATTTGGATAACTAGCATTTTACAATATAATATATAATATAATATATGTTTTTTGCAGCGTTAATTACCATCTTTAACATAAAAGGAAATAAACATTTAATCATCATTAGGTGTGACTGTGTTATTAGCACAACCACACCATGATCATGTACTGTACATTTGGGATATTCAGGAGTAAACAAAAAGGATACAGTTCATCTCAAATTTAGATGATTTAGATTAGAAATGAACGCTCTTAAAATAGCATACATTCAAAAATAGATATGTATGGGATTGGTTTTGTTCAGACAATTGTCCACCAAGTGAATTATTTGAAGTTCTCATCCTTAGTTAGTAAAGGACTACTTCAAGCTATCAGTAATGCTATGAAACATTACCTTTCTCTGTTGAAAGATCACAAAAACGTTTCTGTGTTAATTTAATCATACAAATGTTTATTTATACTTACAGGAAAAAGGCTTTTAATTTGACATTTTCTATTCTCATAAATGTACTTAATGGACTCTTTGCACACTCTTAGCTCATCCACTCATCCACCAGGCCTTCATTTTAAATCAGTATATTTTCAGTGACCAGAATAAAGCATTACAGCAAAGTCCGGGGGGGGGGGGGGGGGGGGGGGGGGGGGGGGGGGGGGGGGG
>JAVQJS010012960.1:0-17357 GCA_036024795.1 Galaxias rostratus | reverse complement strand
ATTATTTTTTTTTTATTTTTTTTTTAAACTAGCTGACAATCCTATTTTCATATGCGCCTTCATATACCATGGATTAGATCTTGTGATTTCAAGGATATAATGACTATAAATACAAACTAACTTTTGAGGCTTTTTTGTAATTTTTTTGTATTTATGTATAAGAGAAATGTTTAAACTATGCAAAAATGACTGTTTGATCTGTCAGGGAAGTTTAACGTCAACTAAAAAAGGTCAAGGCAAGCCATGTGTGAGCATGATGCTGCTCTAGAGCAGTTGACAGTTGGCTTGGCCATACAACAGCCGTCTTGGCAGGTACTAAGTCTTCTGCTGCCCTCCAGAGGTTTGCAGAGAAAATCACAAGAGAAGCATAAAGCTTCTCTTCTCTAGCATAAATTTGAGGCACGATTAAATGCATTTGGAAGGGTGCTAATATAAATCTCAAGTCATTGGTTCTTCCTATTACGTTTTGTCAGTTTATTCTTTTAGGGTTACTGTTTATGTGGTAGAATTTTGCATTGCACATTTGATATTCTTTTAATTATTTACTACTCACTACTAAATTACAACATGCTTAATACATGATTTCAAACTATGTCTAAGATTTCAGAGGTGGCATTTCTTCTGGAGCGGTAAACAAAGTAAACCAAGAAGTTTGATTTGTGTTGACATATTAATAACCAGCAACTTATAGATGTTATTTTCCAGCCTTTGTGTAGCTTTATTGTACAGATTAAGGCACATTGAGGTATATGGAGCTCGTTTATAGGACATTTGTTTCCTACACAATTCAGAACATTCCTTGTTTTGTAAGGCATCAATGACCAGTACAGAAATAACGTTTGTATTCCGTCTCAAACAGACACCCTGTCACAGCGGCACTTGTCTACATTTGTAGTTGTTTGAGGAAAATAATTGCCTTATCTGCAACTGTCAAAATGATGAATGCCTTAGAGAGCCCAGAGAATTGACTGATGGAATTGGGGGGAAATCTAATGGCTGATCTGAACACTTTGTATAATACATTAACCCTTTAAGTGAAATACATTGCGAAGAACCAGACTTGTTATAAACTAGTAAAAATGAATGTATGTAACAGAGATTGAAGGTGAAATAAATATCAAATGAAGAATTCAGTCAGAACTAACAAAAGTAGTATAAAAAACAGTGTCTCCTATATGTGTTACATATTAAATACATAAGACATGTTAACATATATAAGTGTATATGTTTTTATCCTGTTGATTGTATTGTTCGGAACTACGAGTTATATTAATAAAACAGAGAAGAGTTGCCAGTGTTGTGGTTTACATAAGTGTTACATCCCCTGGACAAAGGGTGTGTGAAAATTCTATGGGCTCAATAGGATTTACCACTAAAGCCACGAAAGGTTTAATTTTATGAAAGCCTTTTTAACCATAAATTCCTAACACAGGATTAAGATTTGCATTACAAAAATAGATTTTTAGCCTTAAATGATTATTGTTGACATTATAACGAATGGAAAAATTGAAATGGTAGGTTTTAAAATATATGTATCTAACTGTATGTATTGCAGTGTACATAGAGATGATAAAAATTATGATAAAATCCTTTCTTAATCGCTCCTTAAGCATCAAAAAAACATCTTCATATAGAAATCTACTTTTCACTTACTCTGATGTTAAGAAGATATGCATTTCCTAATTTGAAAAGACATTAACTTTTTATGACGTCAGGTATTCCCCCTAATAAATAGTTCTCCCTCTGTAATGCGATCTTCGGTATTTTGTCACACTTGGGTGAAATACAATATCTCCGATATGAGGAGAGAACATACCTGTAGGAGGTAAATGACCTCACACTTTCCACATAATTTCATTTACCGGGCCATAGCCTGGAAAAGCTAAACGCTTCGCATCCAAATCACTAAATTATGAATTAGCCAAAAGGTGAAGTGTTTAAACATTCAACACTTTTTTGGCTTAGCCAATGGATGGCCTTTTAGTTGGGCTTGGGCGGGATATTTTCTCCCATTAGTTGAAAACTATGTCCTGATATCCATTACGGAGATCATAAATATTGGAAGAGGGCGATAAAAAAATCCAGAGATGACCAATCATTTTCCAGGGAAGCTGAGAGGACTCTCCTAATGGAGTTACTAACAGGTCATTGTACACAGTCCACTTTCAGATGTATCCCCAAGAAATTACATTTTATAATATAGACGAGATCATCATCATATTATGCACAGTTAAAATACCAAGTAAGTTGAGTTCCTTCATTTAGGTTGTATTTGGTGTATATTTTATGGAATAATAAACAAGAAGGAATGCCTTTTTTTTTTGGAAAGTTTTTGAGTATGAGTAGATTGGGTTGTTGTAGATTGGGTTGTTTTCTTCTCTACATACCTACCAATCAATCCACCAAAGTGTTGGTAATGTCCAACTTTAGACAACCATATGTGTTCTTAACGATCATTTCAGCTTGTCAAAATTATTCAGCCTCATTCATTTGGTAACAAGCTGACAGGTCAAAATTCACAAAGCGCAAACTACAACATCTGACTGATTTGAACACATTCTAAGTCATCACAAAGCAGCCAAAGAGATCTTGAAAGTGAAACGTGTGCTTCCCCAAGGCTCAGCAGCAGCTGTTCTACATGTGTGCAGCAACAGCATCCCTGTTTTACTATATTAATCCCAATTAATTGTGCATGTGTCACAGCAAATATTTGACTTTGAGGCGCTGAAGCCTTAATTGAAAACCACCTTACGTACAAGTCAAGGCTATTACTGGAATTCTTTGTGTGCCATAATTTCAAGGTCGGACTTTAATCTTGATTTTAGTAAAATACGTGATTATTGTGGGAAATATTACCACACCACTATAATTTTATTTCAAGCCCAGAGGTATTCCACTCAGAGTTACACGTTGTTGACCAAAACAATGCAGCAGTATTCAAGGCACAGATGCCTCTCGTGTTGGTAGATCGGAGACTTGTGAGGAGCAATAACGGTCTGGTGGAGTTGTTGTTTCTGTTATACCTAGCACATGGCTTCTTCAGCAGCTCAATTCTATTGCTATTCCTTAAAGTCACTGAAACGCCCTTCCCCTGGGATTTTGATCTCCAGACAAAACACTCTATCCTAATTACAGACCAAGTAAACATATTATTTCCGAAACAGTTGATGCAGCAATTGACGTTTGAGGCTTAAACTATCAGTCGAAATGGCTTGCAGAATTGACAGACACACCAGCATACCCTGAGGCTAATGGTATAGCTGCAAGGAAGGAATCATCGCCTTTCAGCATTCCTCAATTTGTTTTTTCTATCTTCTGATGTGGAAAGGATAAGAATTCTTCAAACTATGTTTTCCACAAACAGTGTCAAAAGACGCAAAATTAAACTCTAACTCTACCCCTGTGTTTTTTTTTTAAAGAAATGCAAACACAATGTTTTAAATTGGCATAGGATGCATCTAGATGAAACGAGCGGATGTGAAGTTGTTTGGGTCTGTTGGTTCTGCTGGCCATTAACTAAGGATTAGTGCTGGTGGGGTACACATCCCTTGAAGGGATAATTCCTCACACTTCCTTGCCATTGAAAATCAGGAAGCAATCATAGTAGGACCGCTGCAGATGGTCAAGATATCGGCCTGGAAACCCCATTATTATTTTCCTTCAAATGATAATTGGGAGGCACTGACATTGCCCAAAGTTATCACATCAGAAATTTGAAGTCAACATTAGATTTGACATAAACGGTCTTCCCTTCCTGCAAATGGAGCCAGAAGCTGAGAGCAAAATGAACGAGATCAAATGTTTTTTTGGCCTACTTATACAGAGGAAGTGGTGTTTACTAGCTATAGAGCAACTCTGCAACGCCTCTCAGTCACTCCATGACTTCTAATATATCTGTCATCAAGCTGTGTCCAGACATCTGCAAGACTGAATTAAGTTGGCAGTGTTTCTGGGGATTACATCATAGAAATGACACACTACATTTCAGCAAATTGTCAGAGTATTCAGAGCTTCTCTGCTACTGAGTGTGATTAAAGTGAATGAAGGACCGTTATTGCTGTATGTCTCAATGAAATTGCCTTTGATCTCACCTTGAGCAGAAGAGAACAACTTATGCAGGCCAGCAGGCTTACACTGACTTCTACAGGGACAAACAGGCACTGCAGTTTTTTATGCTGAGTGAGGTCTTCTTCTGTTCTATCTGTTGTCACAGAGAGACTCACAAATTGGTCCTTATGATCTTCACTCACTTCTTTTTGTTGGCGGGATTTCTGCATTATTTCACTTGCTCTTAATAAATCCTTATTTTTTTATTATTGGATGAAGTTCCTCCATATTTCAATGTAATTCCAATAGTTTAAAATACAATGCGAGAATACGTTTTATGATAGCAGATTCAATATTAAATTAAGGCCCTTGGCCACCAGTCCGTACCACCAGACCTGCAAACACAAACGTAGACAGTACAAACACATATATGGTTCAACACTATATATTATGGTTGGAAGACAATTTTGTAAGTCTACAGTTGGAGCTTGTGGCTGGCCGCTGGTGGTCCTGCTAAGCCTCCGTTTGTTTTTTTGAGACACACACACACATATAAATGATCTCTTTTACAAGATGTGTTTACAGACCAACCTTCAGTTCTGCACCAGCGAAGAGGTTATAAACAGAATACCTTATTGTATAACTATGTACAAAAATAGTGTTTGCTTGTTAGTCAAAGCTACAGAAATTGTTGTTATATGTCTGCTGTTTTTCGTAGTTTTTTTTTATTATCATTTGACATTTTGCAGTTTGTACAAGAAAAGTACAATACCAAGTAAGTAAAATACCAAAGTTATTGGGCCAAACACGGAAAGGTACAGAAAGGATTCCCTCCAATGTATCAGTCATACATCTGTTACCTTTGAATCAGTCCTGCATCCACACCCGTCGTCATCAGGACTGTATATTTGTAACTCAACGCTGCTCAGCTGGACAGTCTGACTCCATTAAGAGGCCCCAGGGCCCTCCTCAAGCTGGATCCCACCGCTACAAGTTAGTTGGAGATTATCAGCCGTTGGGCTGTAGGTTACACACTTCTGACAGTAATGTGATTATCAACAGCTGGAAGTGAGTCAAGGACAAGCATGTGAACTGAATTTTCCTTTTTTTTAATGGTGAACTGTTTAACTGTTTTCATACAGATAGCTGAAATGGCATTTGGCTGACCACTCTTTTTCTTTCACTTTCAAGCACGTCATTAGTATGCCAACAGAGATTGAATTGTTGTTTATAATAATGCTGTTGTTTTTCTGATAAACTCTGCTTTGCATACTTTGCTGACGTCGGAGATATTCAGTTGTTCACTTATGGCCATCAAGTGAAACTTGTATATTTTGATTGCTACTTTGATTAACCAAAAAGCTAGTAATCTTCCATTTTAGTGATGACCTAGAATTTGAGCACAATCATCACTCAATCATATTGCACAGTTGAAATTATCATATGTTTACTACGATGATTGGCACAATTATTGTTTATTGATTATCGTGGTTATTTTAATGACATAATTATCTGAATTGTTTTCTAGGTATACTACTACACTGCCATGGTTCATAGAGGTCTGCATCGTGTCCTTTAAGTTGTTAAGAGTTCGTAAAGTACTACTGTTTTGCTCAATTTCTTCACCTCTATCACCTGTTTATGCTATTAAGCAGTTTTCAACATGTTGTAGCTAGTGTATAATTGTTCTGTGATTGTCCTTGGATGCTACTCTGAACTTGAACAAAGCATACTGGCTGCTTTGGAGGATCCACTGACAAATAAACAATGTTTCCTTTTATACTGAATACATTCTCACAACCTGATTATACACACTAAAATAACCTGTTTTCTTGCACAGCACACTGTTTACGGGTTTCTATAAACTTTTCTAAAAACGTATTTGTTGGTAAAAGTAATTTCACCATGAGCTGTGAACGGAGATGACCATAATTGCTGGTCTTATATGTTCCTTTTTAAGAGACCACACTAATGCATCTTGTGCTTGAGGCACATACAAAGGGACTTAGAAACCCTCATGCAACTGAAACGAATAATTCCCGCGCTTAACAGGGACAAATAACTGAAATGTCTCTTCGTTCTGCGGAATGGGCCTATCGGCTGCACACATGCGCAACTAAGTATCCAAGAGGTCACGGGGAAGGAGAAAAGGATGACAGAGGAAGTGTGCTGGAGCCATAAAAGACTAGTATATACCCATTTAATGACAGTTTACGAACCATCCTTTCTTTTAAAGGTGCCTTTATTTTAGCAACCACACCCGTCGAACGCGGTTTGAGGTCAAACAAAGGAGTGCCTTGTTGGTCCTGTGAAAAGGAGGTATATGCCGAACAAATCAACTTGTGCTCATCTGTCATCCAGCATTAATGACAGGTCCTGGCCCGACCACCTGCTCGCTCCATTCTACCGCCACGCAGATGTTTGCATAGCTGGAGGGGAGATGTGGTTGCAAAGCCAGTCCGTAAGTGTGATGCTTTGTGTAAGTTGACCGAGACATTTGTGTGGTGGTTTTTCTCCTGCAAGGAATGCACCCCGGGAATTGCTGTGGGAATCTCTCCGCAAGGATCCAACTGATCACATTGAGATGGTCAGTGAAGAGTAGCCTAATCCAATACAGTATTTTGGAATGAAGTCAACTGGAAATAAATAGGTTTAAATCTTGTACTTTATATCTTCAGTTTGCGGCTCCTCTGTCTGAATTTGAAAGCTTTCTCTGTCTTCGCTGCAAATTAAAAATAATTTAGATATTTCACCCACATTTAAATTTCTCCAAAAGCGTCATTACTGTGAATCATCTCTTTATGTTGTGAGGGAGAGATCAAGAAGATTTAAAGTCACCATGGATGGTTCATAATCTTTTGATGAGTATGGTGCAATAAAACAGGGCAAACCTTAGTTTACGTCTATGAATCCCTGGCTTCTTACAGCCTTCTTTTTTTCTCCTCTCCAGGGAAAGTCATAGCCATACTTCCACTGCCTGAACTGCAAGCCACAAGACTGTGGGCCTTATGAGCTGGAAATAGAGGGAGCTTTGTGTGTCAGAGAAAGTCAAGGGCAAAGGTATGAGAACTGCCTCTCTTTGCTGCCCCCACTTGCAGACAGAGTGTTACTATACACAAACCGACCGCCCCTGGACGCTTGAGGTGGGAGTCTATTTCCTGCCGTGCTGCCTCGTTGGTCACTACAGCATACACTGTTTTTTAAGCAGGAAGTTAAGGGCAGGACATACAAAAATAGAAGTTTCAATCTACCATCTAGGTACATTGCGGTGTATAGAATGTATGGAAAGTTTTCTAAGTGTAAAATCTTTGTTCAAGTTAAATTAATTTATTCAAATTAATCATGTAAATGTCATGCATGACGATTTACGTTTCTCCTAAAACTATTTTTTTTTCGTCATAGTCAAATGATGAACAACAAAATCCCATATCTTATGACTACTTTGATTACTAGAAGGCACGGCATGGCATCGGAGTCTGTAATTACTGTTCAACATGAACTCAAAAATAGACCTTGTCTCCACTCCCTAGTCAATGCTGCAGTGAACCTCACACATTGCCTCACTTCTCTGAGAGTAAGGTGACACCAAAGGAAATAGAAACTTTTATCTTAAACTCCATTTTGTTTTACTTTAATTTGGCTTTAAACTGTGTATTTGCTAAAAGGTTTCCCCAATCTTGTCATACTTTGGTCCCCTTCTAAGAGAGTAGACTATGCCACATGGTACTCATATGGCCCCTGTAATATTCTAAAAACTAAAGGCTTTCATTATAATGAACAGATTATAGATTTGATACCTGTTAATCGGGGTGATTACAGCCAATCATACTTTGAATTTTGGATTCCCTGGTTACCTACAGTAGACTTCAAAGGTCTCCAACTCAGTTTGATTAGAGTTGGCCAATCATTGTATGTGAAATAGAAATCAATTCGGACTCTATATACATATATATATTTATTATCTATTAAGTAAAAAAACAACTCTACTTTAAGATGAAGTATGTCTGCAATCTGCCTGCAATCTGGTGAAGAAGCACCATCTACTTTTCTCAATCCATTGCAAAATGTGCCAGCAGCGTGGGATAAATGGAAAGAGCCGTACTGGAGGACTAACTGTTTTTTAAGGACCTCTCATCTCTCTTCTCTCTAGCTCTTTGCGCAGACAAACGATAGGATTGAGAGGCTGTAAGGCTGGGAAAGACTGCAGCTTTGTGTTTCCTCCCAGAACTGGCCTTGGAAAGTTTTTATTTTGCAAATGCCATGGCATGATGGAACTGCCACCCTTCATCTTGTACATTAGAAACTGAGGTATCCTTTCAAGTCATTGTATGATCAAATGGCATAGACAAGACCACAACCATCAATAATCAATGATGTTGAGTTGTGGGCATGCCAAACGTAGATGTGGCTCATCGGAAATAGTGTTTGATTCAAAACTTTTTTCATTACAGGTGTCACACAATCAATGACCAGCACCAACAGGGAGAGCAGAAAGATCCGGTTGTCTAGAAAATGCATGTTAAACAGGACAACATGTTGCTGTTCAACGGCACAAATCTTCCAAATGTCACAAACATGAAAAAGGGATGTTGAATTAAATAGCATAATTGAATGAATTGTATGCCTGTCATTTTGTATTGGGCGGAGCAGTCCTTGCCAGTGTGTTTGCTTTGTGGCTACCACCTACTGGCCTTTTCAAGTTCTTTCTTTAGACCTCTCTTTTGCTTTAGGCCTTTTAAGGGGAATTCCAAGGTACACTCTGGGTGTGAAAAAAAAGAAAAGTCTTAAGAAAATGCTGGGTTGCCCAGAGAAAACACACTTAGTTTGATTTCATTGTACAATAATATCTTACTTTCACAGCAATACAGTACTCCCTGTAGACCATAACAACAAAATTTCTGTCAGTGGGGGGAAACAGTTAAGAAGCTATTCAACATTCCTTCTTTCTTTGCTAGTTTAAAATGGGGTATAACATTTACAGCCTAAAATATACCTCAGGACACTTTGGTATTAGACGCAAGTGTCATTGATCATGAAGATGGAATGTTTTGAATTGAAAATAATGTGTGATACGCAACGTGTTTTTATACTGGGCAAGTATGTAGAAATAATATGTGTAACTCTAGGCCTAATATTACGGATAGAATGTGTGCCCAAGAAGCATGGCCCTTTGGTTCATAATCAATTTTTTACATGGTTCATGACTGGATAACAGCGTATGCCTTAGTGTGTGGGGTCCATAAAAGTGTTTTCTTTTGTTCAAAGTGAAATGGCTGGTTGAACCACAAAGCCTACTTACTTCAGAAATGTAAACTGAGAGGTGACATATGTTTTAAAAGTTCAGGCCTTGTTTAAACTTTGTCAGCGTGTAATGATCATGTTTAACTGTCACGTTCAATTGTTCTTTGAGCCTGGCTGTGCTCTATAAAGCAACTGCAGCTTCAACCACATCCCCTGTTTATTTTTAAACAAGTTATCAGCTCTGGAGGGAATTTTTGTAGCTACTGAATTCATACAAGCAGTACCTGATACTGTGCAATTACATTTATATACAGTATGTTTTGTATTTTTGGTGTCTTTTTGTGTTCCATAATACAATGGTAAATCCAATGCATGTGTTAACTTACTTGGCATTAGACCTGGTTCTGATTCTGAAACATACATACAGCATATTAAGAGTAACATTTGCATAGTTTTATGTGGCCACACATCAATCATTTTAAGGCTTAGGTGTTGCATTAAATCCTCATGTGTGCAAATCCTGTCCAAGCTTAAAATCAATTAAGTGGTGCTCTAATATTAAATTGTAGGACAGCTACTCACAAAACACTTTATCCATAGTTATATAAAGCTAATGAAAAAGTGGTTTTGTTGCCAGCGCTTTATTTAAAGCAGCAGGATATAAACACTCGAAACAGATCCCATGTACAGCTCATACAGTAGCTCACGTTTCAGTATTTTGAACAAAATGTACAATTCACGATACTGCTCAGTCAAACAAAAAGGAATTTTGTGTTTCGAAAACCCCATAATTTGTCTGTCAACTCCCCCCTCATCGCTAGTCATCTTGTCTTTAGTCAACCTGAGGTACTAGACACAGATTTGTGATTGTCTTGGACATTTCTGTCACAAGTTCATTTTACAAGTTAACAGCCTAGATTTCCTTTCCTGTAACGTGTTAAAGTGGCTCTGACGCCAGGCCCCGGCACATTTCAGCTGCTTTGCATGCATTAAACCTGTAATGCTCGATGTGGCAGGACATACCAGTGCAAACGGGTGGATCTACCAAAACGCCCTCATTTCATTGAAAAGAAAGCTTTATTTCTGTGGAGAGTGGTTCTTCTCTTCTATATCTGCCCAACCATGCAGTGGACTCCACCCTGAGCACATATCCCACATAAAGCCAGGGCCAATATAAAAGTTTGTTTCTCCTATTTTGGCTCCCCCCCGGATGGCTGTGATTGTGCGGCGCTGATTATGTGTCCGACATCCTGGTTTTGGGTAAAAACAAAATAAGCATGAGCACCCAACGGCATACACAAAAAGGCACAAAGAATAGGGACGCATGGTTGTTTCAGGAGTGGTGCTAGAAGAACGGTCTGCTTAAATACTTAGGAAAAGGAATGTGAACAAACATACATCGGTGCGGGTGCACACGTCAATGTGTGTAGCATGTATGTGAGCGTGTGTGTGCGAGACTGCAAGCTAAGCAACGAGAAAGAGAGAGAGAGAGGGAGAGAGAGAGACTGAAGCTTGCTCTCATCCCACACTGCAAACTCCCGTGGTTTTGATGGTGGGCGGGGTCAGGTGGAAGCAAAAGACTGACCACATTATATGTAAAGCTCCGGGAAATTGATAGGTTGGGAAACTTAAATAGATGAGCAAGCACAGTGGTAAACATGCTGGGTGCTAGGCAGCTGCCATCGCATAATCCTGCTCCCTTGAAGGTCTGTGTACAGCAAACGCATAAGGAAAAGGCGAAAGAAAACGAGAGAGCAGCGAACACATTCACTAATAGAATAAAATAACATATAATAAATGTGGTTATTTTTTTGATGTACAATAAGCAAAATACGACAACTAAACTAGATTTTACTGTAACTGGGTACATGGTCAGAAGACATTCCACTACTATAGTATATTACTACAGAAGATAAACTAGATGTACATACTCCAATAACGTAGACACATTTTAAATATATTCTTGCCCAAATTATAATTCACTGTAATTTGACTGTTAACACAGCAGATTCAAAGCATTTATTGTATGGTCAAACATAAACTGGCATCACGACAGACACTTTGGTTCCACAATCCCTTTTTTTATCGTGAGCCAGGGGACTTGTGTCAACAGACAAGAGACCCAGTCCTAAAGCTCACACAATCCTGCAAACCAGCTGCAGTTGGAATGTCTGTACATACAGGACTACTGTAAACATCAGCTTTTACAAAATGGGTCCCCACACTGTCGCAAAGACTTCAAACAACTTCCAGGCAATGAAAAAAAAAAAATGCAGGTACAGCAACCTACCGCACGTGTGTAATACAGATGCCTATAGGGTGGATCAGGTGGAACTCATTAAAAGCCCTAGCCATACTAAAATGTCAAAGAACAGAGAAAGACGTTTAAATATGCATGTCAGAATGATCCTTTTGACTGTGATAGTGTACACTTTGCTAATTAAATTACAATAATTTCGTGTAGCCTATTCCTATGTAGATCATTAGCATGTGAGGCAATCCTATTGATTTTGCATACATCATTTTCACTGGTAGAAAAAGCAGCTTCAGCTAATAATCTAAACTCGTGCTTGGAACAAAACATGATGGCCTGATAGAGAATCTAGGAAGACATACATTCAATGTTAAGAACAGCAGTTCTCTGTTAAAACAATTATCTACACCGTGCTTTCTGAGGGGAATACTGACGAAAAACCTAAAATGCTTGCAATGCAAACCCCAATTACAGGCTTTGTTTTCATTGGAGTGTTGCCATATGAAATGAGTGCATACCAAAGCAATATATTGTTATCATGCAATACCATATAATTACTCTGTATCCCTGTAAAATACCACTTCTTCATAATCTCTCGACACTTTAACAAAACCTTAATATAACTCAAAACGTTTATGCACAGCATTTTGGATTTCAGTCACTTATAAAAATCACCATTCTAAAATCTCAAACACTGGTTTGTTTTGCTAGCAAGAGTTCCAAGCTCATAGTCACCGTGTTCTATGTAAAATTAAATATCTTTTCTTCTATCAAACTAATAGACCTGTCCGTTAGCATTGCTTCACTGGCTACTAATTTGTACCCAAACAGTTTCAGAGTTGGTCCACACACCCTCTGAACAACCTGGGCTATTTTAAAAGGAATGCTGAACCTCCATTTCTCAACTTGCTCAGAGGAGTTTTTCTGTGTTGAATACACGCCGCTCGCCTCCTTCGAGGCCTGGGTGTTCTTCAGTATCCAAGACTTCACCTGCGGAGTGAACGGGATTCCTGAAAATTGGTACATCTCAGATGCTTTTCTCATCGGGAAGCGGGCGATATCCTCGTAACGCACCAGCATGTAGCGCCGCCGTAACCACGACGGTTGCCTCAAGCCGGCCTCGGCAGACGCACGGATGTTATCACAATTCCCTTTGAGCTTCCTCACCTCCTCGTCATCAATGGGCACCTCACCGTCTATGGCCCACTGCTTCCAGTTCTTATATTTAGCGGAGAAGGCCACCATGCGGGAGGCCAGCACGGCACGAGGATCCCTGACCAGCTGGATGAACTTGACATCCAGACGAGGATCCTCCGCCAGTGGGCGCAGCGTCTCCAGCTGACGCACCCGCACCGACTTGATGGCCCTGTGCTCCTTCTGATGGCATGACTCAGACACCATGGTCAGGTTGAGCGGCCCGCAGCGCCTGGTCCTGCAGTGGTAACGCTCAAACACCCTTTTCACAAAGGGGCTGCAGACAGACTCCTCGCACAGGGAGCTGCTGGACTCCCTGCGGAACAGGGCGGAGGTGATGTGGTCAACAGGCGGGGGCTCGATGAAGCTCTCCAGCAGGGTGAAATCGCACCGGAAGAGCTGCTGGAGCACGTCGCGGTAGGCACGGGCGGCCGCCGTGGCGTTGGTGCCGCCCGTCTCCAGGGTGAGCATCCTCTCCACGTGCCACAGAGGCTCAAACAGGTAGAACATGTTCTCTCCCTGCTGGTTGAAGAACTCGCCGACGAAGGAGGAGCCTGTCCGGGTGGTGGCGAGCAGCAGGATGTGCTTCCGACGGCCTGCCGTGACCTCCAGGCGCTCCGTGTAGTTATCCAAGTGACGTTTCAACAGGGTGAGGACAGGGTCCAGCTTGTTTGGGGTAGTAAAGGAGCCATTTAGCTTCTGCATAATTTGAGAGGAGCCACTGGATTGCAGGGGAGTTTGAGGGGTCTGCTTCAACACGAGCTTATCAGAGACCCTACATAAAGAAGGATGATGGAATCAGACCCTTGATCTCACTACTGACTAAGTAATTTGATAGAGCTGCAACAATTAAAACTACAAATTAAGGAAAAATAATAAAATGTGTACCACAGATTTGATCCAACATGATATTTTAAACAGTTTCAAACTAAATATTAGACAACAGCTGGTTTTCCACCCACACCATCCATTGGAAGATAAGTGCAACCGACAGGCAAAAACAACCTAAAGTTCGCTTCGTTGATCACTGAGATGGGCTTACCTGGAGATAATGTTGTTTTCCTTCTCAATGATGACAAGTGCCACAATAAAGACAAGGGATATTGTGTATTTCATCCTCATCCTTGGATGCAGCTTTTCTTTGATATGCCTTTATGGACTGCTTTGTAATAGGTTCTGCCAATCTTGCAGGAATCCAGTTGCCGTCCTAAAGCCCCCTCAAGTTTCTTGTTTTCCCCATTGTGGACACGGTTTCACTCTGCAAATTATATAAAGGAACAATAAGCATTGAACTGTCAGCCACATATCCAACACATTTGAAGGTGTCTGTAAACAACACACACAACGTTGTATCCTGTCACAATGTATTAACTAGACGATGAAAGCATGATTTAATATAGCATTTGGAGAGTTTAAACTATGATTCCATACAAATATTTGAAGACATCACTGCTTTATTGCAATTGCGAAGAACATCCTCAGCTATTACACCAGTTTTGTGGTTGAAGTAGCATAAAGTAGGTGTGTACTGTATGTACAAAGCCCTAGTCATATGAAGTCCCCCTTCCCGACCCACCCCTATTCTTGACCAGCTTGCACTTTGATTAAACCTAAAAATGTCGGCCTCTTTCCAAAGACAGAAGCGTATCAGTAAGGATAATAATAGAAAGTGACAGAGTGCTTACTGGAATTTAATCTTGTGCCTCTCCTGGGAAAATAAATGTTATCTTTATGGGCACTAGGGAACTAGGCAATTTCTAGGGTAGGCTTACCCACCATGCAAGTGCTGAATGCTTGTACCCACTCCAAAAACTTGTGTGTCTGCGAATCTGCAATTTTTGCAGTCATTGTCCGAGGCATTCATCTCTTTGACTAATTTATAAGCATAAAACAACATACATATAAAATTCAACCGAATACAACATATAGAAAACAGAACAATCGAAAAAGTGCACGATTTTGTGTCTTTGACTAGCTCCTTGAGTCCGGGAGACAAGACTCCTTTATCAACCAGCTGCTATGTCTTGTCAACACTGGGAAGGAGTCCATTGGAGAACCCCTCAGTGACATTACCAGGAGACCATCTGGAGGAGGCCTAATGGGCCTGTGCTCCCACATAAAAAAAACTGCCTGTCACGGAACACTAAAACACTCCGAGTGAGGGGGGTATAGGAGCAAACACCAGGAGGTAAAATTAAACAGAAACTGAAGGGGAAAAACTCTTTGTCCCAGACCAATAAATTGTAGAGGTATAAGACTCTGCTGGGCGCACAAGAACCACCACATTAACAGATCTATGGAATATCATACCTGTTCCAAGTAGATCAATAAAGACCCTGACACGTTCAGCCCCTGACAATTTGTTCAATTTGTTGTCCAGTTCTGACAGATTATTATTAGGTTATAGGAGCACCTCGGCAATGATCCCTGGGAAATGGTGTGCTTCATTTATTGAAGGCGGGGCCAACCTGCAAACAAGATCAACCATAGGACTCTGGTGGACAATAAATCATCTTTTGTTCAGGCTACTGGGGTGATTTTGTAGGGTTTCATTATAATACATAATTCATTTATCATCTAAAAATATTTGTCCTTTGGTATACAACAATACTACAAGATAACACTAAAACGTTCTAATTCCACAATCTTACATTTGACTTCTGGATATGACTTGTATGTGCACATTGTCTTTTGCAGGATTGATATTGAGTGAAGTTTTTGAATGATTATCGGCATTGTTTTAAGCCTAACACTTAATTGAAACCATCTAATTTGGACAGCTTCAGGCCAAACCTTCCTTTTGACCATGATGCTATAATATATTTGTAACTATGCCATTAATGCCTGATTTGTAACTATAATGATTATACTCAGTATTCAACTAGACAGGTCAACTGATAATATTTTAGCTCCCAATGCTTTTGCATCACATTGTATGTTCTGTGTTTTTTTTGCATATTCCATAATCATATAAGCGCATTGCCCTTAAGGACAATAGTTTTCGGTTTTAGTTTTATAACCTATCCCTTACATATCCGACTTTCTATCCAACTCCGCACAGCTCTAGGACCAGGCCCATTATGACATCCTGCTGCAACTTCTGCCTCAGACTGTAGTCAGTCCAGACGAGACCAATTTAAATGCAAGAAATGATTGGAGACCACCTGCGAAATTCTCTGAAAGGGAAGGAGGTGTATGAACCCTGCGATTCGGCTGCAGGCCTCTGTCGACGTGGAATAGTGAGTAATCAAGAGCTGAACGACCATGCGCTGCAGCGTGATTTATTTTCCTTCCACCCAGAGGAAATCTGCCCCGTTTTGCACCAGCCTGCCGCATGCCAGAGACACAAAGGTCTCTTAGACCGCGCTTTGGGCTGGGATCACAGCGCATCATGATCTCCCCGGGTCAATCCCACGTCACAGGCTCTGCGGCTAAAGCGCTCATTATGTACAATGATTGCAGCATTATATTAATCATCCAGGTCAATTATGTTGTGCATTACAGTAAACTGCTGTAACCCTCTATGCTCTTTATGTTACCAAGTCTAATTGATAAAACGGTAGCTATACAAATTGCATCAGATGTGGGGATTTAGAAAAAGATGTTCAGTAGTCTTACAAGCACCAGTGGGCATATAGATAAAAGCAGCTTGTTACTGTTTCTCTTCCAATTAGTAATTAAAGTGAGGACATTGATGCATCAAAAACACATAGTTTTGTACGCTGTCAAGAAACTCAGGATTTATAAAGCAAATGTAAGCCATCTCTACACACCAATTATATCAGTTTCAAAAACTCATCTGGTGACAAAAGCACAAATGCTCTCATCTTTGAATATTCAGAAGTCACCGAGGCGTATGACACATTTGATCATCTGATTATGACAACACTGACATTCTATTTTTCATCTTCCTACAGCTACCTCTAATAGCTGATTTTACTGATTGAATTTTGGTGTGCAATAATCAATATGAAATTTTATTGGACAAAATGTATCCATCTGTCTCAACGTGATTATTTAGTACATGTTTTTTTTTTTACGGTTTGTACTTAGTGTGGACTTGCATATTGCATGCAAAAAGCATCACATATCTTCATGCGTACACTTTCCATAAGTTGGTTTTACCTTCTCAGAGATGTGTCTTGATATTTTGAAGGGAAGAATAAACCATACACCCCATGTCCCCAGGATGCGTGTGACTGAGTTTGCCGCCTCAAATGACTGATGCCTCCACTCTCATAAACAGACGTTAACTTGCCATACTGCAATTACACAGTGCTATTTCAAGCATGGTAGGTGCATGATAAAGTAGGTGTTGTGCACCATTTGTCTGGGGAACATGGCAGGTTGTGTCTTGCCTCATTATAGAGAGCAGTTCAATGGCTTATCTGTAATTGATTCTGCTGTGAACTAAAACAAGCACACGCTATCACTGCAAGTCTCAATTCCTGTATATAGGTCCTTATTCTAACGTGCTAGTTAGCGCTGAGACGGTTAGATTATGAGGGCTGCTTGAGTTTAGTATGGATAGAGTGTCAGTAATCGTGTACTGTATATCAGGTCTCTAGGATAGATCTGATCTCTCTCTCTCTCTCTCTCTCTCTCTCTCTCTCTCTCTCTC
>JAVQJS010012951.1:0-15220 GCA_036024795.1 Galaxias rostratus | reverse complement strand
CCACCCCCACACACCCACACACACCCACACACACCCACCCACACAACCACACACTCACACGCAGACCATCTCATATGGCCACCCCGCCGACCGTCCCACCCCCCCACCCCCTAACCCTCCAAGGGGCAACGCAGGTGACACACACTGGCAGTGGACGAAGCAAACAGAGAATGAATTTAACTACAGCTAAACACACGAACCATTTTGCATGCATGCATGTGCACGCACTCCATACAAGAAACTCCAGTTTGCAACTCAATAGACAATTGACAATAGTTCTACAGTATGGGATTATAAAATTGCATTTACACTTTCAAGACTATTTCAAATGGCATTTGTAAATGGCTCCAGAAATCTAATTCCTTGTCAGACATATGCACACAGCCAGCCAGATTAGAATATGCATGAGCTTCAAACAGTGTGCGAGTTCACAGACCAAAAATACCTTCTGTGTCTGCTCGACAGAACACCGCAGAGTGTCATCGGAACAAAACCGTGGCTCAGTGTTAGACGTCTCTCAGGATCCTGATCTCATGCTAATACCTGCGAGTGTCACTTGGAGAGCAGAGCTGCTTTTGTTGGACACCAACATATATACCTTTACAGTCTCCGCGTTGAGGAATAAGCATCCTTTCATGCAATCCAGCCACCCACCAAAATATGGGAAAATAGGAAACACTTGAGCTTGACTACCAAAGGTCTGTGTTATAGCTATGGACACCTACAGCAGATAGGCCATATTTTTCTACATCACTGCAAGAAGAGTTGAATACAAGAGCCACTTACTGACTTAGTTTGCTGCAGCACAACGTTTTGAAATGTTTCACGGCATTGCTCTGAGAATATGGATAAATATCAACAAATACAAACATCGGGAAACCAATCATATGTTGAAGATATAAAACAGAGAAGGTGGGCTCGTCCTAGTGTATTTTTTCTCCTACAACAATATGAGGACAGACAGACATCACAGCCGGAGGATTCTTTCCCCCACAAGGCAATTCCTGGGAAATGCAAAGGTGCAGATTCTTTTTTCTGCTTGGTCATCTGTTTAATAGATCCTAGTGTATCCCAGACGATGCCTGCCCAGACTGCCTTATGCAGTCCACCATTAATCCCTTTCTCATCAATGTCACTAAGGACAGCAAAAATGTAGTTTGCGTGGGCTTTTTTAGAAATTAAATCTATCTAAAATGTAAAAGTCTAATGGACTTCACTGCACATGTTTTTTTTATGTGAAACATAACTTAATTAGGGAATGGAAAAAACATCAAACCTTTTAATAGGGCCAGTTATTTCTTTAAGTAAACACAGCTTAAACCATTTCCAACATATAAAAAGAGAAGAAATGCTCAACTTGTAGTTTAAATTCAATATAGACACCAGACAGAATCATCACAGAGTGACTCGTATATCAAAATGAGATCTAATGAAAAGCAATATGACCTAAAAAAAATCTAGGTGTTCTTAAAAGCATCAAAACATTTCACAGTAGGTCAAGCACCCCTGAGACCTGCACAAATGTGACAGCAGGTGAGCTGCATGGTGGTGGTAGCTGACTCACCGTTCACTGTGAGATGCACCCAGCTGCCGTTATGAAAGGTGTCGTACTGCTGCTCCAACATCAGGACCCTGCACTCATACCAGCCCTGGTCTTCAGGTCGCACCGGGTCGATCTGAAGGGAAGCCTTCCCGTGCAAGGAGGCCCTACCTGGAGAGGGCAGGGGAAACAAGGACACTGAAAAGGTCAGCGCTGCTGTAGAAAAGACAGAAAAACTATGCATATTGATTAATCAACTTCTTCAAGACCAGTTTACATGGCTGGGAATGAGAAACGTTCAGTCTAGTTCGACAAACTTCAGGTTTGACTCCAACTGCTGTGTGTGCACCCACAGAATGTGCTTTGCGTTTAAAAACACCCAGTTGCCACAGCGACATTAATCAATGATCCTTCACAACGACAGTGAATCTGTGTGACAACCACAGAGTACATACTCCGGTAAGAGGAACAGAACAATAACAAGGTTAATCCAGAGTGCTCCTATGTTGTGTAGCTGCTAAGTTAACAACAGCGTCCATTAGTCAAGCAGGGTGATCTATACAGTGCCGAAGCCAGATGTCATGCTGTGTCACATAATTCCTAACTTGTGCCACTTGGAATGCAAATGATTTCAGAATACACTATGCAGCACCATTTATCAAGGTTGTGGGGATTTTATTTGACCCAAAATGAAAATGATTGGATTTGAATTTGAGCTGTTCCCCAATCCATACTACTTCACAACCTTTCACAATAAACAAATTACCAGTGGGCCCAGGCCATAGGCGAGCTGCCTGCCAGTATTAGGATTAATGGATAGCATTACCAGGGGGGCAATCTCTCTGTCCTTAGCTTTCCTCAACTCTGGCAAAGCATAGAGGTTGAAATAGAAAATAAACACAAAAAAAGATACCCCCCTCCCCCTTGCCTAAAAGCCACCCTACCCCACACTCACGTACAGATATACACAAACACATACACAGACACACTCTTTTAAGGCTCAGGAGATGAATTGGAACTCTAAAAGGGGGGAAGTCGCAGGGGATGAGAGAGGTTGAGGAAAGCGGGCGGGCTGTAAACCCTTGACGACTAAGCTGTCTGTCTCACAGCATCCAAGCCAGCCCACTCTGTCACATGGCTGACTCTGTCAGCCCAGCAGACCTAAACACCAGCTCCTGCCCTGTTAGACAACTGCTTCAGGGATGAAGCCTTTTCCCCCCACATACTTTGAAGTGTAGATGTACTGCAGTGTAAGTACTATTGCCCGTTAGTTCACTTTGAGCGTCAGGTGAATGTATTGACGCTGAGGGCGGGCTGAATTGCTCTCCCAGCGCTGCATATAGATGCGATAGATACTCTCGCCCTGGGATGGCTGCCATACCTAGGGAGGAAAACTGACGGTTTTTGTGAGCAGAAAATCAATAGCACAAAGGGAAAGAGGAAAGCAAATGGGGACTGCAGTCTTGCAGTAAAAAGGCAACTTGGCTTTAAAGGTCAGGTCTATTTTTGCCATGGTGATGAAGTGCTGAGTGGGATGGGTGGTGGCGTGAAGGGTAGGGATCGACCTCCGCTCCGATCTGTCATACCCTGAGAGGCATGCCGGTGTAAACAGAGTTAACAGTACTGTATCTACGTCAGAACAAGCCCCCAGGGCGTACATACACACTGCAACGGTGTACACGCTCCTGTGAACCAACACATTGTTCATATAACACCTTGTCTCCCCTGTAATGAAAAACCTCATGTGTGGGAAAGAAAACATATATGATGATCCTGCCAGACATCATCTCATAAGCATAAAAGTAGATCTTGAATATAAAACTTTATCACAGAGGCAAAATAGGGGAGTTAACAGAGGGCGCCAGGATTTATTTGTTTTGTAATTTATGTCTGACATACAGTAGCCCCATGAACAATTATAGTGAGAAATGTAAACTGCCTACAGAGAGTGAAGTTGGACGTTCCGAGCGAGAATCCCAGAGAAAGATAAGAGACTGTTAAAGATGCAGCCCATACCAAGATGGTGATAAAAAGAGGCTAAAACTTCACAAGCAACACATCGTGTCTGAATTATTGATTGCTTCATTGCCAGAGTGGGCACAAAAATAGACACTTGAACGCCGTAATTTCCTTAAAAACAGGCCAAATTGAGAGATCCTCTGAAGTCTAAAGTAGATGCATTAATTAAAGTATTTATCCTCAACTGATCAGACATGCACCAGCTCCAGGGCAAAATGTCTGCCCATACATATATTCTTTACTATTTCCTGATATTCCAAATCAAGACCCAAATTGCATATTCATTTATTAACTGCATGTAGTACCACCCACAATACACTATCAGACGGAGGAGACAGGAAGAGTTGCAGAGGTAAGCATAACCAAACAATGCAGTGTGTGAAAAGGCAGCCGCCATTTAGACTTGATTACTCGCTCAGAGAGGTAGGGGCGGTACAGAGTAGGAGAACTTGGGTGACTCCCTTCTTAGTCTGTAACTGTAATTCGGTGTTCGAATGCTATTTGGTTATCTCGCATCCTCCGCTCTCTAAATGTATATTTAGAACAATATACAAAGCATTGTTTATTAACTTCCCAAAGGTAGATATGCCATGTGCTCTCTGCTCACCCTTCAGAAATAATTGATCAGTAAAGACATCAAATTCGTTAAACAACATGTTGGTTGATGTGCTAGAGGCCCCTCCCTGTAATCATCAGTCTATAGTGAACTACACACACTGCTCTAGAAGAGTGGAGAGTACAGCCCTATAACCGGGCTTGAGGTGAGCCTCGTAAAACATGGACCAGTATCAGCAACTATTACCAGACCCCAACCAATGGAGGATTTTTGGAGTAGATGCTGAAATCAATATTTGGTTTCAAAATATAACCGATTAAGACAAATACTTTTTTCAACAATCCCTCAAATGAGACACCCCCTGGTTAAAGAAAGGATGATAAACCCTAAAACCAGAAAACTGAAGGACCATATGACAATATCAATATATCTGTGACAGGTCCATTTCACCATCACCATGGAAGCCTGTGTAACTATTTGCACACTAACAAAGCAGTAACACGGCATTCCAGAACACACAGAAATCTACCAAATGTCATCTTTTACAATTTCACACTGCGTCTGTATGTAAATTTATAAGAATACCATCCTAGTATAACCAACCGTAGGCCTTATGGCAAGGACACACCGTGACCTGAGGAAACACTCGCTAACACATAATGCCCTTGGAGATGGATTGCTGTCAGGAAGGCATGGTGTTCCACTGGCTCCACTGGCTGCGCCACTGTAGGTGTGTGACGGGGATTTCTTTCCCCTGCTCCGCATGCTTACCGCACCGAGGATGTCACTACAGTGCGTGGCTGAGCATGTATGTGCGGCAGTGGCAAACTGCTGAGCGAGGGCTATTTCCTTGTGCACTCGGAGGCGGCAGCAGCAGATGTATGCTAATTAAGTCTGTGCACCAGTCTTCTAATGGCTTTGAACACTGTGTGAGAAAAGAGAGGTCCGCAGTTAAAGCCCTCTCAGAGAACGTGCCAAGGGGACCCATGAGCCACAGGGGCCGCAGTCTCTCTGGTAGTACATAAGGAGCTCTGTGTATTGTAGGGTCAGACCTAGGAGGCCACACAGGGATGCCTTTCCACACCCCACGCAGTGGTACAAACAGACACTGTGGGTCCGATTGAAATGGCAGCTTAACGTTGTCTTCCGAAGCAATCAGATTTTGAGGGGGAATTTTTGAAGCTTGTAATTCATCTAACTGTGTGTCAGAGGATGCCCTAGTTTTAGTCAGCACTTCATAATGAGATCCACTGCCAACACAACAGAATCAAATCTATGGAGGGACAATCTACATGAAATGATTGCTAGAGTTTTAGTTCTGATATCCAGTCTTGAGATAATCTTGATCTTGATTTTGAAAAATAATCCCATAGTGGAGCAATACTTTAAACACAATGAATTAAGAGTAACTGCTTCAAACAGTCTGTTGGAAAATCTATATTTTTGTTCCATGTATTGATATACATTTTCGCTTGAGTCTAATGAACAGGCGGACAGAGGACCTCTTACCGGTGTACTCTGGGTCCACATGGGGAGGGTAGAAGCGGAAGTTGATGAAGAAGGGGATGGGCACTCCAAACTTAAACCACTCCACCACGTAGGGGGGCTGCTGGCCGTCCAGGGGAGGGGACACGTCACATCCTAGGATCACGCTTTCTCCAGCGCGTGCCGTCACAAACCGGGGCTCCTCTCTCACTCCGTGGGCACCTGGAGTCAGAGAAGAGAAAGTGGGCTTACTGGGGGTCTGTCAAATTAAGGAGAGGGTAAAACGATCTCACTGCACAATGTTGTAGCATGGAAGATTTGCTGACCATGCAGAGCTACCGCATTGCAATTCAAGACAGCAATCTAAAGACAACAACTCTGGAGATTGAAATCCAAACAGCTGCAATATTGAAGGGCACATTCATGAGAAATAGTGTTTTCATCAGAAGTTGCTTCTGAAAACCATCTTGAAAAATTCCCATTTCTCTAGAGAGGTTGCATGGACCTACTCTATACTTTACCATTGATAAACTCAATTTCAAATTTGCACTGTCTGTAAACTCCCTCGTTACTTAGCCTGTGAGCACTACTGCTGTTAATACCAAAAGGGGTACTCCTACATGGCTAGCACTCAGTCTGCAAAAAGACTCAATCTCCACAGACCCTCTATCGTCATCCCTCTCCTGGTGAGAGTTGTGTGGTTGAGCCAAACTGTACTGCAAATGAGCTGCCAAGAGGCTCCATTGATCATGGCTGGCTGCTGTTCAGATGAGCTTTACTATGAGCGCTACCAGGCCTGGCGTTTAGCCATGGATGTCCAGGCACGCTGCCGAGCGTTGACCTATCGGACGTCTAAAAGGTCGGCGTACCTGCCTCAGCAGAACGCTCACTCTGGGAATGGATTTTCTCCAGCTGCCTCCCCCGCTAGCAGGGAGGCTGGATCTCCTCCGTCAGAGCGAGGATGGCTACCCGCCCTCACCCAGGGGGAAAATCGCTTCAGGGATCAAGAGACATGCTGACAATCCACTCTGCAGAAACGCTGGGTGAATAACTTAGCACGTTCATTAACAGTATCATTTAGATTATCAAGGCTAATTTCTACAGGATGTACAGCGCCCATGTACAGTGGGGCTGATGGGGAACATGGTCGGTGCCTGAGGACAGACATAGCAATGGGGTCCTGTTCTATAAAAGGCCTAATGTTCCGAGAGCAAATTTTTCTAAGTTGTATCCCTATTCCTGTTGTGTACAATAGGCATTTGTCATACAGCCAATTTCATATTTTTGCCTTCTCACTGAAAACGAAACTTTCTGTTTCTATCTTCTTTTGGAGAAGGGGGATGGGTGAACGAGGTGAAAGCTCTTTAACTCTTTGGCCACTGATCCGAAAGGCCTTATGCATAGTGATTGTGTTTACCAGTCTAATCTGCTTTATCTGGTGGGTGACTTAATCCACTTTATTCCATTTAGCCAGCATAGCTTTTGAACTGAAACAGACCGGATTTAATCAAATTACACTATTTGTGAAGTGGAGCTGTGTTTTGCCAGTCACGGGCCTCCGTCTTGGAATCTGCTCTGGCATAGAGTCCCTCAAGAAGGACGTCCAAAGAAAGCCCCATGAGAACCTAAATTAAGCCCCGAATGGCCAACCTAGTGTGTGTATGAGTCACTTAAAGATGCAAATGACCAATAAAGACCAAAGTTCCTAAGAAATTTACCAACAACAACAAACCTACACTTAATGACATAAACTTAACCAAAATATGAGGAATTGCACAGACTGATTGCATATGACTAAATATTACCTTAATGATTATAACCGTAATATTTCAACTGGCAAAGTAATAACACATGACATGACAACAACTCATGTAACAACAGCTGAAGCAACAACTGATGGGAGAGATAGGCTGGCCAGTGGCCACAGACTGTAAGAGAGAGGGCCGTTGTGAATCCTGCATTATGCTAGACAGGATGCTGCCCTACAGCCCATGAGCAAACGACCTCTTAATGCACTTGTGGGGAAAACTGCATCCCTTCCTCATGTGGGCACAACACGATCACAAGTTTCCAGACTAAATCCTATCCAACAGAGTTGAGCCTTTGTGGGTTTCCAGGCAGGCAAATATAAGGTGACTCCAAACAAAGATCTTGATTTGTCGATTAAAAATCTTTGGTTAGTAGACCTATTAGAAATCTCGAAGCAACCATGTGCCCAAGGCAATCATTAGCAAATGTATTGGATCAGCAAGCTGGTCATTGATTGTCTCTTGGAAGATGGCATCATATGCCATGGAAATGCATTGTTTTCTATGAAGATAGTTTAAGTTGCCATCGCCTTACATTCGATTCAGGATCATGGCCGCACGGAGAGTGGCCCTGGGGAGAGAAGTTCCTATGAACACCCAGGATGATATACTGCTGGGCTAATAACTCTCCAATCCCTTTATGAGATCTTCACAAGGGGACGATCAGCACAGGCCGGGTCACCGTTACTGCCGTTTTCATTTCCTTAATGGAGACAGTGACCCGCTAGGGTTTATGCAGGCTTTTCAAGGAAACATATTTATGCTCCTAACAAGACATAAAGGGTGAGTATGCATGTCATCTTCTAAAATCATTACATGGCGATGGCATCAATGCATAAGAAAAGATGGCGAGAATTACAGTTTTCTGTTCACTGATAGTTTAGGGCAGAAGACAGGGAAACTAGGAAAGCCAATCATATAGGTAAAGGTGCATGAATTTAACCTAGATTTTGCCAGAGCTAAGGGTGATATGTTGCAGACAGCTAATAAATCATGATTTGACCTCAAATCATAGTTTATGTGTCCAACCTATAAAAATAGAATAACTACAAAGGGCTCAACACAAATTCCTAGAGAGACACGTTTTACTCAATAAATTCTGTCTGCATCTGTCCAGCACCTCAGCTATATCAGAGGCAGTTGATGTCCCAAGGTACAATGTGAGGGGAATAATTCCATGTTATTTGGCACAGGTTAAGTAGGCAAGTTCACTAGCAATACTGCAGCCAGTAACTCATGGCAAGCAGCCTCCTTCTGTTGCAACTCACTTAATCAATAAAAGACATCTGCTCTGAGTATATCAACAGCTGTCCAGGGCTGTAGATGAATCATGGCAGCCTCACAATAGGGACAGTGAGGGGTTAAAGTCACAGGAGATTTCCACCGCCAGCTTTAGAGTGGTAGTACCCACAGGGGCACTTGCATAGAAAATACTTGCAACAGTACTAGCAGAAGAACATTATCACAGATTAGTGTACTGTTCTTTAGGCAATGTTGGCCAACAATTAAATCTTTAATTGTCTGAAATATGTTGACATTAATAAGCTCCAATAAGTTACTGTGATATGTGTATATATGAGCACTAACAAAATAACAATGCCATCAACCAACAACATCACCTAGGAAATGTTTGGCTTCCCTGCATACAAGGGTTGCACAAATCTTTGTAATATTGCTTACAGTGTTAATACTACATGGACAACCACATTCCCTAAGTAAATTATATGGAGGAGTTGGTGGATATAAGATAATTCCAAAAAGTAGGCACCGTTAGTAGTGGTGTGTATGCATATGATTGTAGTATGCTCTTTTTCTGTATGTGTACATGTGTGAACAGGATATGATCTCAGAATGACAATGGACCAAGCATACAATGTGGAGGATGTAATAGAACAGACTATCACAGGAGTAGTGAAGGAACCTCAAGGACATGCAGCCACTGGGCTGGATGGGCCACTGACAGGGCGGTAATTGAATGCTAGCCTGCACGGGCTGAAGGTCACATCAGAAAACAGCCTCAGTGTGTATGTGCATTATGAAGTAAGTGTGTGAGTGTGTGTGTCTTTGTGTGTGTCTATGTTTCTATATTTGTTTGTGTCTGCATGTCGAACTAAGTAGTTGTGTAGTAGCACAAAAAGGCATCTGGCATCGCGACATGCATGCATTTGACAACAGTCATGTTGACATCCTGGCAGACATTACCACCAATTCAAAATGGTTTCAAAAGTCCAATACTATGTCACAGAACATACAGTGAGATTGATACACACCAAACAGTATGGTCACCTAATTCAACAAATTACTCTTAGGGATTTGGGTATTTACTAAAGCATTTATGACTAGAATGGCATTTATGCAATTTTTCTATTGAGATGTTTGATCTAAGATTCAGAGCTGTTGATTAAATGTAGGTCTTAATTTATAAAGCATTTATAAAAAGTGTGATATCTCTAGAACATGTTGTCCCAGACATGCATGTCCTACTATCTAAGAAATGCAGAGAGAGGGATTTTCAGCAGACACAATTGTGACCTCAGTGTCATCCACCTTACAAAACCATGTCTGTTCCGACAAACAAGGGTAGACAGCCTGGTCCTTCCATTCTAAGGCCTTCTATGACTGGACATACACTCCCCCTACACATAGTCAAGGCCTAATTAGGGAGGGCCTGCAACCATGAATGAAATGGCACCTGCTCCAGCCTTTGCACAGAGATATGTAAGAAACAGCATTAGAATACAGAAATGAAATCTATAGTAGGGGGAAAGGGGGAGGGGGGTAGCTTGTGAAATAAGAAAGACCTGCCCGAGGGTTCAAAGGGCAAGCCAACACATACATGTAAGGTGCCCATGTTCAACATTGCAGGGTATGATGGGTGCCAAGTTGAGTTTTTGTCACTTTGATGGTCCTCATGCAAGCACCAGCAATGATGGCCTCACTTTTTTTAAACCTTTTCCATTGTCTCTATATAAACAGTACATAGTACAGCCATGGCTTGAAGGTGTTTCAAATTAGTTACATAAGAAAACGAGTGCGTATTAGTGCTTGTCTAATGTTAGTAGGCAATGGAAAACTGTTGTAACTACACATCTTCGAAAACAGTGTGAGTGATGGAATGTGCTCAATACAATCTATGTCATGCCAGAGCCCTGCCACGTAAGCTAGCCTAACATCCTGAAACACTGGACAATGATAGTGCCATATCTTTCAATCACTTTAATATCCCCTCACTCCATTTCCCCCCCGCCCCCCCCCCTCCCACACACACACAACCACACACAGACCGACAGACACACACACGCACGCAGACACATACAGTCCACTACTCAGTTTCTCTCACTTAGTCAATAACACTACATTACCTCTCTTAAATTCTGTTGAGGCGAATAATATGACTGTTATTTTTACTCCATTTAAATCTTTGCATCTCCCTGTTCAATGATGGAATCCATTTTCCTCTTGGCTGCCTAAGTAAAGCTTTGGCTTTTCCCCCCTAAGGACATCCCTGAGACACAAATACTGTGGACTATCCTTCCCTGGGAGGAAATACCTAAAAATAATTTCTAACATAGGCAATGCACTACACATTGTGCCAGCCACAACCTCATGAAGCAATAAAAAGCAACATTTGCCAAAATTTAAATTGGATGAAATACAGTGCACGAACTTGTGGTTCTGATCGGTTTGAGCATGAATGAAGAAACAAGGAAAAGGTTCAGTCCTCCAATCTAATGCACATCTCAAAAACTGGCTTTCCCAGAATGCTGCAGGCTTTGTTTGCAGGGAGATTCCACTGGGACCATACTGGCCGGGAAGAGAGGGGCGGCAGCAGAGAAAACTGGCACATGCCCAGTGCTGTGTTGGCAGGAATCTGTTATCCACAGCTTGAGCACAGTGCTTTCTCTAGACTGGGTTTACAAGCTTTACTCCCATTATTCGGAGGGAGAAAATAGAGCATATGCCCAACAGTGAATATGTGTGACTATAGCTACTTCATGTCCCATGGATGAACGAGTGAACAATGTTGAATGTGAATATGTGAATATAAAATAGTATGGCATGATGAAGGTAACATGGAAAAAAGCAATCGTCCTCTACATTTGGGTCTTTACTGTTCGAGGAACACAGTAGGTAAGGGTGAATAATGAGCCACAGCTCGGAGAGCGAGTTTGAAACGCATCTTGTTATAATGAGGAATGGAACATCAGAGAGAAAACTATGACGAGTCAGGGAGTATGGCAAGAAAATAGTAACCAAGTCACTTCCCAGAGTGAAGAGCAGCATGAAAAGGGATAGGATGGAATGGCAAAGCATATTAGAAAGGCAGCGATGGGATAGGATGGGATGGATGGGGTTGATTACGTTCTAACAACAGTCGATTCAGGAGGCATATTGAGCATGTAATGAATAACCAAAACCTTCAATACTTCAAGAATTTGTTTTCTTTCCTTATTCATCTACAGCTTTCATTTCTTTGAGAGTGGTATTGATCACAACACTGTAAGCCAAAATCCACCATGATAGCTTGTTTTGAGCATTCGGACCCCAACACTTGGTTATGTACTATTAAACACCAGCGTAGACTTAGACACGCAAAGACATTGACATTATCCACTGTAACCTATTTAATGTGTAAAGTGTAACTCCAATGTTAGTTCACCTGAGTTCAGTTGTCTTGTCAGGTCCTTGACTATGCATCCTTCATTTGAAATATATTTGCATCCCAAAATGAACTTACCAAGAGGCCACAATTGTAAATGTGTATTGCAGCCAGTGTAGCAATTTAATTTATATGTGTAACAGTACCTAAAAAATAATGAAGTTCACCCAACTTATTATTTTGCATCTGACAACACAAAGAATATTACACAATCGGCACATTAACGACTAATAATAACTCTGAATCACATCGGAAATGCTAAATTACATAGGAAGTTCAAGGTTCCCCAAGTCTGGCTGGGCATCGGAGGTCAGTAAGATCAGTTAGCAGGTGACTGTGACAACAAATGTCTCCCTCATCTGGGCACCAATGGAAACACAAGGTTAAGTAAGTCCATTGATCAAAATAGCCCTTTCATGTAAATAAGAACAAACTTGTATCATTGATATTGTTCACATGAACCCATTGCCCTATAGCCCACTCAATGAGGTCACCCAGCAAAGTTGCTTTTGGAGATGTGGCAAGAAAGGACAAGGAAACTACCCTTCTGGATGTATTTTTGACAAAACAGACAAATAAATTTAACAATGTATAATTGGGTATCAATATTCCAATAGCAAATTAGTAAATTTCTAATTTATAGAACTATAAGGGCACACCCCTTTTTTAATTTGATTAGGTAAGACTAGTTTGATAGATCACATACACTCAATCAAATACATTGTAAATGTCTTAACACAATTGTTTTTACATAAATGCATTTGATCTTATGCTCCTGTCTTGTGCCACATCAGGAACAAACCATGATCCTATAATTGAAAAATATACTTGGATTAAGCCTTTATTTTTCCATTGGACCTTTTCGGTTTATTATGCATAATCTATAACCCAATAACCACTGCATGAAGCCTGCATAGGTAATAAGCATTATACAATTTTTTTGCACAGACTACAAATTAACCAAGGCTGAACTTTCACGTGACATGAAGCATGCAGCCATTTGTTACAACAGAATACAGCTCTTGGGATAATCGATCATAATAAAATAATCACAAAAAGCATACAGTATAGGAAAACAGACATGCAGACGCTAGAAATCATATATTATAGGCGACACAAGATATATTGCACTTCAACTCACCTTGAGCAGCCGTTCCTCTGGTGCTGAATACACTTGCTATCAGAGTGGCCACATACCAAATCATAGTACTACTGCCGACCAGCTATTACCACGCAAAGTGCCCCGTTCAACGAATCTTTCATATTCGACCTTGCACCGCACGGTCTCTTATCAATACCCTTATATTCATATTCTGAACTCCTTCCTCTTGGCGATTCCCTTCATGCGTTCCCTCCCCACTCCTTCCATCCGCATCCTCTCCCGTAGAGACAGAGCACCTGCACCGCCGCGATTGTAGTAGACGGGGCCGTTTTACTAGAGCATAGTGAAACCAAGTGTGAGAATGTAGCCAGCAGGTCCGCCTCTACTATTATTGGATTGGTTGGTGATTGAGGCTTTGGGGCGTGGATTGGTTATTCGTCCGCCCCTTCCCACTCGAATGACAGAAGAACAGACGTGTACCAATTCAAGGTGAGTTGGAGCGTGCCGTAGTAGTGGAGCCGCAGTATCATGCGCATTGACATAGAGCCGATTCCGCATCTTTAAATGCCTTCCCCAAAGTGTCACCACGTGGCCCCATCATTGTCGAATATTTGTTCTTTAATTTACGGTCTTTTCCCATAGCCTCATTTTCCATATCATTGTTAGCTATTTATTTTGCCGCAGGTTAAAATGAGCGGATGATTATACAGGAGCGCATGGTATCAGTAGGCGATAGTGAGTCATCTGTCTGTCGCTCCTCTTGACCTCACGGCTGTAGTAGTCACTGGTGATCTTTCAGTCATTGATGTGAAAGGTTAATATTCTACTTTGGTCCAACACCATGCCTGCATATGTGAAGGGTGTGGCGAAAGATGCAATACCCTGTGTTTCTCTGGTTACAAGTGCAAGAATGCTGCGTAATCATCTGATGCTGCACCCTATCGCGGACACAGCCTTTCTATCCCCTTTCATTTTTCATGCACTATTTTCTAAATATGTAGGCATGTGGGCTACTAGCTACTAATTGCCTTTCATATAAATATTCAGTTTGTCTTACTATTGAGTATGCTATAAAAGTAAAATACCATTAGGATTTAAGTTTTTTGCTTGCTTTTGCTTTCTTCAATATTCATGTGTATTCCTGTCTATTAACCAATAATAAAAGCTTTGATGGCCCATTCTTCAGCTTAACACAAGTGGATTGAACGAGGTTGGCACCTAATTACCCAATAACATAAATGTAGATGGTACACCAATAATAGAGTTGAGAATTCTGGACTTGAGGGCAAGAAACTACTGAAATTCAGAGTGATAATTTGATTATTTGTTTAGTCAATTGGGTTGTGAAACTAGTGGCAATCAAACAAGTTCACTTTCAGTGCAGTTTGAGCTGCTTGATTGTCCTTACCACTGATCTTCTCATGGGTCCATCTTTATTGGGAGTAAACGTTTACAGACACAATACATCTGCGCCTAACTGAGGGTGAACAAAACAAACATTTGGGAGCTTTGTTTCAGCAGAGGTGTAAGTTGATCTGTGGGAAACTCAAGTTAAAAGCCAAGAACACCCTTTGCTCTAACATTCGGATAATTAGGCCATGTTTGAGTCTGGGAAACACCCAATTTGCAGAAAAGAGTTCAATTTGTTGTCAGTCTGCAGCATTCTGAGGGGTAACATATGACCATGGGCACAAATCACAAGCAAATCACCCCCAAAAAATAAATGGATAAAAAGAATCACAACTGTAGAGAAAGTAAGGCATTTTCAATTGAAACAGCAGGCGAGCATGTCGCCTCACAAGCTTTATGACAAAGACACTTTAAGGGAGGAACAACCCATATCTTCACAATTATGGGTTAAAGGAAGGAAGGTGTTAAATAGTGGTATCAGAATGTTGCATAGTAAACTAAACACAAGGTCATTCCTTCTCTTTCTCGGTCCCTGTGTTTATCTTTCTAGTGCTCTTGATTTCTCCCTGTTCCTGCCTCCATCTCTATCTCTCTCTCTCTCTTTGTCCCTATTCCTACCTCCCTCTCTCTCTCTCTCTCT